>CACKRE030000953.1:17589-31414 GCA_902602495.3 Ectocarpus sp. CCAP 1310/34
AGACTAGGGAAGACATTTTTGAGCCACCTTTGGCAAAGTAGAAAGGAACGATTGGCCATCGGTCATCGGTCCTGTGGGAACAATGCTCCGTCCTCTGAGGGCGCGTGGTCAATGGCCTAACCGCTAAGGCATGCAAAACATAAGAGTACCCCCCCCCCCCCAANGGACAACTTCAAAGAACTGCTGATGTACACACATGGTACGTAGTATGCCAACAAAAATAGATCTCGGCCATCGGTGCCTTGCTTGGAGATTTGGCTCACATGCACAGAGTGTGCCCGGCGACGCGTGTGTGCACGTTGTCCTCCTATCAAGTCAACAACCAATTGCAACACCAACAGTTTCACAGCTGCGGCTTCACCAACACACACATATGTATATTTCAACCTCCTCCCAGTCCCGAAGCTCCAATCGGACGCACAGTCTGCCAGATGAGGTGTTCTCCATCCACCGTTTGAACAAGTTGCTCAGAACTTTGCAACTGCTCGCGCTTGGGGTGTCTATCGCAGCAACACTGCTGAGTCACCAGTGCCGGCCACAACGACACCAACCGGTTGGTAAGCAACTTGGTGTCTTGTTTCTCCGATCCTCTTTCAACAGCAAAATCAAACTACTCCATCTATATTCTCCCTCCAGCCAATCCCCAACGTAAAGAACATCGAGAGCTCCTCCCGCGTCCAGGAAAGCAACTGATTGGTCTACCATAAGTCGAAGAACGGATCTAACCTATCCCAAGCTACCTCCTTCCTACTTTCTGCCCCGGGATGGGGACACCCTTTTCCTTGAGGAGGGTCATCCACTGCAATTGCTTGGTCGCCTGAGAAGAAAAACGTGCGGCAAGAGACACGCACGAAAGGAAAGACGTGCGTCGTCTGTGTTCGTCAGGTATTCACCATGTCCAACAAGCAGAGCGCAACACGTACGGCGCAGGCCAGTGAATCTTTGAAATGATGTACAGCAGTTCCCTCTTGCGTCACGTTGCCACACCCGTTAGTCAAACGGGAGAGGCTGGTACGCCATGGTACAAACAATATTGAGGAAGCAAAGGGGTTGTTTCGAGCGCGCACGTGCGTTTCATGCCAAGCGACATGATTCTTTTATCACCGCCATGAACAACGACCACCTTTCAAAGCAACTAGAGGTAGTAGACAACGGTGAGGAACTACCTGACGACCTGGGCACGTGCTCGGCACGTCGAACCTCTTCGCAAGCAATGAGCCCATGTCTGTCCTCAAACGCCTCGATGTAGTGGTCATCAAAGCAAGCGTGAGAGTACCACCGAAGTTTCAGGCTTGGTGGGGACAAAAGGGTCGCTTTCGCGTGTCTTGCCTCGCAGCAAACCGCGAGTGATGAGAACAAATCTCCAGCAAACGCAATCGTGTGCATGCATCTTTGTCGAAAAAAAAAAAATCCTCGCTCACCGCTTTGAACTCGTTCCTCCAAATCTTGCCCGTCTTCTGCCGTCTTGTCTGCAGCATCGCGAGTTTTTCAATCCCGAGTTGACGGTGGGACCATTGCGAAAAGAGGGCGGGAGGGGAGGCGGGGAGGATAGCGTGGTAGAAGGTTGGATTGGAGTTTACACCATCAACCTCAAGGCAGGCATCCGCGTCTGTTTGTGGTACTTGGGTACGATATCTGATCTTGGGATTTGCTGTGTGTGTGTACTTGTGTGTGTTTTTACAAAACTTGTGTGCGGGGGAGAACACGCTGCGTGTGGGTTCGAGTCCGCCCCCCCCACCGCGCGCGCGCGCGCGCGCGAGAGAGAGAGAGAGAGAGAGAGAGAGAGAGAGAGAGAGACAGCACGCACACGTGTCATTTCCCTTTCGTTTGTTGTGTACAAGAAAAGAGAAAAGGTTCATGATATCGTATCGTCGCTCGGTCCTGGGGCAAAATATTTCCTCATACTTGAGCTCAACTTCTGCGGGATATGTACAGCACCTGGGCCCCGTGATGGAAAGAAGTAGGAACACCTCAGGACGAAAAAAAAACACCTCCAACAAGGGCGTACCGGTCTTCCTCATGCCATGGGAGAATTGCCGGCAACTAGATACGTCAACCGACGAAGGCAGCAACTGACCATGACGCGTGCAACACAAAAGAGGGCTGCCTCAAGAACTTCCGCGGTAACCGTGTACCCGTAGTTCCCAGTATCCTTGTCACCGGCCAATCGTAAATCGTCCACATGGCAGCTGCCAACACAACCTGATCATTAGCATCTACGCATATATAATGAACCTTCGTGTGAACCGTCGTCTCGATTTCCGTCTTATGAAACATCCGACTCCTTGACGAAACTGCCAAAACCCCCGAATATTGAGTAGTCGGCCCAGCAAAAGTTCGCTTCGGTTCGCGCGACGCGGCTTCCGCTTCAAGATCTCGAGGACCCTCAGAACGTGCGGTATTTCTCCCGCCGCTCCCAGCACCAATGCTAACAAGTCACGAGACACGACGGACAGATTTTCACAAGCCGTCTCACCCTGTTGTATCCCTTCTCGTGGTACCGGTGTCGCTTCATGACCTCGGGGACGCGCATCATCCTTTCTCTCCGCTCGATCTCGTCCATCGCGTGCTTCATCTTCTGAGCGCTGTCTCCCTTCACCTGTTTGTTGTCGATGATTTTTGCAAAGACGGTCAGAGTAAAGGGCCGAACCAATTGCACCGCACCCGCTGCCTCTACAGGCGGAAAAAACCCGCATGTTCACACATCGAAAAAGCTCGTCCGTTGGGTTAGCCCGTCCGTTGGGTTGAAAGGGACCCGAGCAAGAACGGCTGACTACTCTCGGCATCGAGTATGCGGTCAAGAGGCAAAGTATCGGGGTGCATCCCAGAGTGTGACCAAGGTGCCGCCACCTAAAACAAACCCTAAAACCCTAGTTCCGTTGCTGCTGTACTGCTGTAGCATCTGTCGAGTAACTTCGCTTGTGAACTCGCGGTCGCCGATTCTTCGACATATGAGACATGGGTTCGCAGGTGTGCATGCCAGGTGACACCTCCCTACCCACACCCCTGAAGCAAGTGGGCACATTTCCATCGTTGCAAAACACAAGAGTGCTCGTTCTGCGCAAGAGTGGTTGACACCTTGTGATACACGCCCATGCGTTCCCAAAGGTGTCGACTACAATACTGCGTAAGAACGTATTGCGGTAGCAGTAGCATCGATGTCGAATGGGTCATGCACAAGGCCGAGCCAGCAAAACAGCTGGGTCCAAGCGTCGGCTTTCGTCGTGCAAATCCATTCCCTTACTCGCGTCAAAGCCAGGAAACCAGTCACACCGACAATACATGCACGTTGACGGAACAAACTCTACAAGACAGCATCGGTGTGTTAAATAGCGTTACTGCGGTGGGGTGTAGCAGCAGAAACTACGTGTCGGCAAGCCTGCCGCTCTCTTTCGAGCCTTCGATGATCCAGCCAACACCCATTGAAAGGCGTCATGAATATCCACAGGGGCCGAGTATTTGTTGCCGTGAAGCCAACAAATGCTACGGCTATCCGTCGCTTCATCTCTCTCCACAATCCACCCCCACGCCATGAGCAATGCGCACCTTGACCGAGTGCCTTCCGAGCAGGGAACCTGCCGACCTGGCCACCCACGACGTCGACATTGATCTGCTCACGTTCGCCCCGCTTGCCGAAATGGACGTGGCAAGAGGCATCCCGCTGGAAGCAGCGCCCCGCTGGAGCACATTTCGCGCCAGGTGCGCCATTTTGCTCGCTATCCTCGAGGTGCGAGTGCACGCGCGTGCTGTCTCTGCTGGCACTGCAGCAATGCTATGTCCCGATAAGCGGAGATTTCGACATCCCCATGCGCGCATACGTGCGCGAAACAACCGATTTGCCGGTGCCCCTGTCGTTGTTGCGCCGCATCGTGTCCACCAACCGTCCGTCCCTCCGTCCCGTACAGCAGCTGCTTCTCTTGCTCTCCACGTGGCGTACGCCAGACAAAAGGATACCAAGGTCAGCGCGGAATCAATCCCCTTTGGCAGAGCAGACGAGTGCTGGCCCTAGACAGCGTGCTTGGAGAAGTGTGCGTGATCCTTTGCTGAAGGGTTCAACTGCCACCACGATTGGTTTGAATGCAAAGCGACTGCGGTCCACGACGGTGCATGTAGATCACACGCACGCCCTTGCGTTGCCCTCCTCGTTCGTCCCCTCAAAGGCGGCCACCAGGGACCGTTGTATACGCCGGAACTTTGCTGGTTATTTGAGCTGGACGGTGCTTTGCATCCTCGGCGTGGCTGCTGGCACCACCAGCATCATGGGTGAACGGTTAGATACATCAATCAACCGCCGGTACAAACCTGCCGCGAGCTGCCGTACGTTGCTTGCACTCTGGTTGAAGGACTGCTGTAAATGTAACGTTGTGCATGGTACACACCAGTGGAGTGGGGTGGTCTAGAATATCACCCCCTGCTTCAGAGGCGCGCACTCACCAGGAGTGCAACACAGCAGCGCTCGAGACAGCAGTAGCACAGAAATTTGAAATTCAAAGTGTTCGGTGTCTTCCGGACGATGGCCTGAAAATTGGGGTGACACACACACCGGTAGGCTCACACTTCCCCGATCGTGGCAGCAAAGACCGAGTGTCCATGCCCTCACGTGCATGCCATCGAGGTGGTCGCGGGCAGCCCGAAGCAGCCGTTATTGGCAACCGATCGGTGTTTTCATCTTGGAGCACTTCCAACGTGTATCTGGATGTGTCAACAAGCGGAGAGGCATAAGCAAAGCAGGCAGCAGGACCAGCCCGCAGCTGGCTCAAAAGCGAACGCAAGCTGTGACGCGTTTTAACTAACAGAGCCCAGCGAACCCCGGCGAACCAAAGAAAACTTTGAAAAATCTGTGTAGACTATTTAAGCGACTTAACTAACGAACACAGGAAGATCGCATCCGTTGGAGACATTGCCACAGCAGTCTCTTTTTTTGCGAGAATCCATCCGTTCGGACAGCGCAGAAACACCGTTGATCGGTAGCGATGTGACAGCTTTCACTCCCTCCGAGCTGCAATCAATACAGGTTGTGGTGAACTTCTGCGATTCCCTTATCACGAAGTCGATCCCATCTCTAGAGTGCACTACATATCGCGGCTTTCGTCCGCACAGGAGTATCTTGGAATCCCCCGCCCTCCCCACCACAACCTCCTTCCCTGCGTGTATCCCCTTGGCGCCTACTGTAACCGAAAGGTTTCACTCCCGTCCGGCTGCCATCGGGCCTTCCGTGCTTGCGGCCGACATGTCACGACTCATGGAGGAGTCGCTGGACGTAGAGCGGCAGGGCGCGGACTACATCCACCTCGACGTTATGGACGGGCACTTCGTGCCCAACCTCACCTTCGGCGCGCCTGTAAGAGCCCGTCCCAGCTTTGATTTCCAACCCTTTCGCATCGTTCCGTCTCCCTTTTGTGTGTGCGCAGTAGACTCGACGCTGGACGTTTTGGATAGGTTATATCTCGCAGCCTCGCGTGAAATAACAAAGCCAAGTATCCGGCCGTACTTTGAACAATCGGAGCAAAGCGGAGCTTTTGCTGTGGTATGTCGTTACGGTTGCATCGGAGTAGCAGCGCATTGCCGTTGCAAATCGATCAGACTTTCTTCATGTAGGGCTACCCGAAATCCGCCTTTGCCTTGGGTTGGAGTTCGTCATTATGCTACGAGCTTCGTTCGATGTGCTGGTGTCGTGCACCTTGCTGCTCATTTCAGCTATGCATGTCCTGTGGGGCAGCTGCCCGGGGTTTCGGTACTGTGTTCAATTGAATGTTCTAAAGCAGGGTTTTCGCGTGCGGCCATGGCAGCTACGTATCTCCCTTCTCACCCCCTTCTCACCGCTTGGTGAATCATTGCAGAGGAAGCAATATCTTTAATATTATTGTTTACACAACCAACACAGGCAGTCTCTCGCTTAACGGCGAAGCGCGAGTGTCACGCGTCACCTGTTCGCGCCGCAATACCTACGACTAGACCCTCCAAGCGGGTGCGTCGAAGAACATGAAGGCAGTTTGGAGGCATTGCGACCCTTGGGTGGGCTACTCCTGACGAGTCGTTGGAACACGATACCTTACGTATTACCAGTTGACAGCCTTGGCCCTGCGTATCTCTCAACTGTTGCGTACTTTTGCGGGATCTGTCGCAGGTCATCAAGGGTTTACGAAAGCACACGAAGGCATTGCTGGATGCCCACCTTATGGTGTCGCACCCTGCCCAGTGGGTGGACGATATGGCGGCCGCTGGGGTCGACAGGCGAGTCTTCCCCTTGTCCGTGCGACAACCCTGGTGACCGTAATTGGGATTCCGTTTCTCTTTCCGGCGTGCGGGGTAGGGTGCGTGCGTATGTTGTTGCGATTGGTGCACCTGGCGCATATTTGCCTGTTAGTTGGAGATGGATGACATTTCGACGTAGGAGTTGTTCCCTTTAGTGATGCGGTACAATACGTCAGCAAATACGGCATGCGATAGCGGCGACGTGCGCGTTGGATTGCTCAGATCTGCTGCTGGGGCCGTGACGTTCGCAGGCCGCCGCCGTACAACAAACAAGTCCGCGAAAGCCTTTGGTTCCAAGCTAAGCGTTGGTCCTGCGTGCTTTCTCCTTGCAGGTTCACGTTCCACGTGGAGGCCACCGACAAGGTCGCCGAGCTGATCGCGGCGGTGAAGGCGAAGGGCATGCGCGTGGGCGTGGCACTAAAGCCGGCTACCCCAGTAGAGGTGCGTAGAACCGCCTTCGTGAACAATTAAGATTATGAGGAAATAGAACAGGGAGGGGGTACGCAAACCCTATTCCCTAGCCCTACCCCTCACCCAAATTCCCCGGCTGCAAGCTTTATCCACATGTCTTGTTCCAAGGGAAATAGAACAGGGAGGGGGTACGCAAACCCTATTCCCTAGCCCTACCCCTCACCCAAATTCCCCGGCTGCAAGCTTTATCCACATGTCTTGTTCCAAGGGAAATAGAACAGGGAGGGGGTACGCAAACCCTATTCCCTAGCCCTACCCCTCACCCAAATTCCCCGGCTGCAAGCTTTATCCACATGTCTTGTTCCAAGGGAAATAGAACAGGGAGGGGGTACGCAAACCCTATTCCCTAGCCCTACCCCTCACCCAAATTCCCCGGCTGCAAGCTTTATCCACATGTCTTGTTCCAAGGGAAATAGAACAGGGAGGGGGTACGCAAACCCTATTCCCTAGCCCTACCCGTCACCCAAATTCCCCGGCTGCATGCTTTATCCAATATGTCTTGTTCCAAGTAGAAATACCCCGCAAAGGCTACCGGGTGTGTATTCCCTATTCATCACCCCTGGTCTCGCCTTGGAGGAATGCGATCTGTTTGCGTTACAACGCACGCATCCCTCTGCTCCGTCGAAACAGAGGAGTCGGTCAGCTGCTGCCAAGGCGCCCCGCCCAATGTGCGTGTACCCCTCCCCCCCCCCCCCCCCCNACACCTTCTTCTATCCGCGACGGTTGTTGCGACAAACAAACAGGAAGTGTTTCCGTACTGCGACGACCTCGACCTTGTGCTGATCATGACGGTGGAGCCAGGGTTTGGAGGGCAGTCCTTCATGGTGGACCAGGCGAGAACAGATATTATTCGGGTTTTTCCGCTCCTCAAATGGCAGGCCCGCTTCTTCCTCTAGCACCCAACCCCGCTACAAGATATTTTTCTTCTATTACGCTTTGTTTGCCTTGTACCGATCATACGGGCACGCTGGTGTAAGGTTTAATATCAAGAACGTACCCATCATACCGGCAGTACTTGCCCCGCACGCTGGGAAGAGTTTCTCTCGAGAAAGGCCGATTTTTTTTGTTTGAATCGGTTAATTGTAATTTCCAAGGGGTTTGAAGCGGTCGAGCCTACCGCGTCGACTATTGGTCAGGACGAAAGTGTCCGGATTTTTTTGTGTGCACTAGGGCAGTGGGCCGTAAACTAGTACCCTCCCAACGCAGGTACCCGCACAAGCAGCGTCGCGAATATGCGCATACGCGCATGCTTCGGTCTCCCACAAAGTATTCTTACGGCAGCCGTAGAAGTTCTATGCTGGATGTCGGAAGGTGAAGCGAGAGCTGGGACAGGTCTTTTTACCTCGGCCCACATATCACAATCGGCATATCTCGCGCGAGTCGAACATGAATTCAATTTGCTTTTGTCTAGAAAAGCGTAAGAATACCAGTGGCTGTCCGCGTGATTGCGATCAACTGCTCATCTCTCGGACGTGAAACGAGCAGGGGCTGCGATGACCCGCCTTTAACGTTACAGAACCGTTAGGCAGCAGGCGGAATCATTTCCCTTTCTGTTGTGGTCGCGGTAGACATGATTCGAACAAACCACACGCGCCGAACCTCACAGACTTTTTTTTTTTTCTCTATTGCGGTGGCCGTGGCAGATGTCGAAGGTCAAGGAGTTGCGGCGACGGTACCCGGACCTGGACATCGAGGTCGACGGGGGGCTCGCGGACAAGACGATCGAGGAAGCGGCGAGGGCTGGGGCCAACCTCATCGTCTGTGGCAGTTACATCTTTAAGGGGAACAAGGTAGGGTGGATGGGCGATGATTTTGGAGGGAGACTGCGATCGGGGAGGAGCTGTGGATGCGGCTAGACCAACACCCCGCTGTTTTGCAATACCATGAATCTAGAGAAGTCCGGGCACTCTGACGGGCGGGTAAGCCGATCGTCTTCGGTGGCTGCAGGTTCTAGCGGACCCGAAGTATGGTGGTGCTGATGTGGCGAAGCATGACAAAATCTCGACGTTCATCGACGTCACTGATATGTCTTTGGCCGCGGTTGTCTGCTCAAACATTCGTGCTCTCTTGGGCAATCGCTTGCCCGCCGCTAGTTTGTTTCACTTTCTTCCCGCAATACTCTTCCCAGCAATGTTGGCCAAGATTTGCGGACGTCGAGGAGGCTGTCCTCAATTTTGTTTTTTGTCGATTTCTGGCCTAGCGTTTCCCTTTCTGTTGGCAATCGAATGAATCATGGCGGGCTTTGAAGGACGAGAAGGATGAGTAGGCTCCAGGGAACCGTGCAGCCTACGGAGCACTTCATCGTGAAATACGAGCCGTGTCACTCTTGAAAGTTTCAACCGGGCCTAGTTGGTCAGTGTAAACATCACGGGTGCTCGCTGCGGACGCAATTGGCTCTATCGCGCGCGTTGTAGTAAATGGTTTAGTCGAGGCTTCTGAATTGCCTATCTTCAACAGCAACAGTCCATTCTCGGGTCGAGCGTGAACAACGACCATAAACACCTAGCACTCGTTCGTTAGTTCGGGGTCAACCTTTCAGGTTGTCAGCTTCATTGATTCGCCAGCTGTATGTGGTAGTTGTGAACTGTGTGGGGTTACCGACAAATAGATGAGTGAAGGAATCACCGTCGCGACCCGACCAGCTGTTCTCCTATTTTACAGGCGGAGCACTATCCAGTGAATCATGTTAAGACTAAAGTCACAAAATTCGAACTTTACTGGCGATCGCCCAGTACGTTCTCCGAAGCGTGCCACAGGCGATCCCCTCGCACCTGACAGAGATGGCGGCATCCGAGATTCGGCCTCCATACGTGCACTTGGCAGTGAGCGAGAGGTGTACATTGATCTCGACAGCTTTTCGGCGTTACGCTTCGTTGACGGTCGAGAACATTTGATGATTTTCGATTGTTCCCTTCACATGAGACCGAATCCGTGGGCCCCTGTTTTGGGCGCACCAGGGCGCGCTCACCTCTATTGTGCAATGTACTGTCACCGGGCAAGGCTCGTTCGCCATTCCGCTTGTGGCCGGGTATGAAGACGGAGAACGTGATATATCTCCCATGAATTTGGATATTGGAATGACACACACCACGTATCTTCCTGCATTGCGACAACAGAAGTGTCTTTCTTGCAAGCGAAAATTCCAATGGATCCTGGGAAACGAGGTTCCGGCCACGTTACACAGGAAACGTTGGTTTACCTTGCGAACCCACCCGCATAAGGATGAAGGCAGACAGGGATATTGAAGAAGTGATCTGTAACAACAGTCACTAACCCGAACCGGTGCTCCAGTCGGCCTTGTGGTCTTGCGTTGTAGTTATTCTGTGTCCAAGCGGGAAGAAACAGACGAGAAAAAGGAACAAGAATAGGTGTGAGGCTTGGTTCTCAAGAAGAGGAGAAATTGGGTCTTCTGTACAGTAACTGTACCCATCTCTTAGGACCCCGCCCATCTACAACGGATTTTATCCCTCCGTGCCTGGTTGTTGAAGAGGTGTCCGCAAATCTGTTTGAAACTTCATTTTGTGTAACCTATTGCCGACGAGAGCGGTGCTACTGTGCTAGGGTTGTTTGTGCCTGACCCCTGGTGTTCTTCTATTGACCGTGGCCCATGCAAGCATTTTCAAGCCTCCCACGTTTGAAGCGAAATATTCTCCCCGATCCCTCGGTTTCATCGCCGTCGCCTCTTTTTTTGTTCCTACTTTGACCTCTTTTTCAAACGTTCGGGAATGTCCTGTGCGCGTGCCCCCTTCTAGGCGGAACGCATCAACCTCTTGAAGCAGGCTGTGGAGAAGTACGGCAACGGGAAAAAGGACGAGGACCTCACGCCCTGCGTCGTCCTTGGAGGCAAACACTGTCCCGCTGTGGCTGGCGTTACGGGTGCCGATGCTGTAAGCGGGGGGGGGCGGTAAATATTTTTTCGTGACAAAGAGGTCGGGTGCGGAGATTTAGAGGTTGCTGGCAAGGTTCCACAAATATTTCTTGACGGTTGGATGCGGCAGGGCATCTCACGAGTGGTTCGCGGTCAGAACGGGCGGATGGGAAGATCATGGTTGCATTTTACGGGGATTGGAAACGGTCCCACCGTGCGGCACATGGTTGCACCCACGTCTCGGCCGTCGTTTCAACGTAGTACGACACGAAACCGCGCAGTTTGTGCTGTTGATCAGAGCAACCGGTGTGCGAGACCCCCACGAACTGGGTCATTCTAAATGGCCATTTTCTCAGAGGCGTTGACTGCCGAGAGTTGGCGGCACACATGCCTCCCTTGGGTGACAGATTTGTTGTCCCTGGGTCGGATGCGCATCAAATCGTTACGTGTTGCTTATTAAATGCTGCGAATTAATGTGTTCGCAATTCCCCCGGCAGCGAAACGGAGCATCACCCAAGACGTGTTTTCGTGTTTCGTCTGCTACTGTCATTATACCCCTTTGGTTGACTCTGGGGCGACTGTTGTTGGCGACTGGACGGGGGAGCGCGGGAGATTGGTTACGGACAGTGTGTAGGCGCAGTGCGTGCATCATCGATTCTGAAATTAGGTTGCTTCCTCGATCTTGGAACCCTAAACGCCCGCCCGCGAAATAGTTTGAGCTGTAGACTACATTGTACGTATTTGTACCGTAGCGATCTCTTGGGGGAATTCGACGGTGTGAACTACACTAACCTGCATTCACCAGTGTCGCGGTGGAAATTGGTTACAAAAAGTCAAGAACAATTTATTAAGGCCCCTGATGATCGAAGCACCATTCCTGGCACCACGGCGATGCCCTCGAAAACATTTGGAGTGTACTTAGACTATGGCTACAACTTCCCGTCCCCAATTTGAACAAGTGAAGTATCTGGTGCTGATTCTCGTGGTTTCACCCTCAAGTTGTCTTGATAATGGGAACATAGACTACACCCTGCATACATCTCACTTTCAATCAAGCAGCGACGTGGCATCATTGCTCGGACTTCCCACAATCACCAGCGCCCTCGCAGAACTATCAGGCAAGCCTCAACACGAAAAATGCCCTTCAAACGAAAAACAACTCCACGACACTGCGGCACGGGTACTCGACCATTATCAGCACTCCCGGCGTAGGCAACCAGCAGTACGAGAAAGCCCAGGAAATGAATGAAGAACATCCCCTCCCCACACTACGGCACACGTGGGATCCAACACCCATCAAACGAAGATAACCCCTATGCCATTAATATGACTGAACACCGCGGCTCCCGCGCGCTGCCGGCTGAACTCGACGTCTACACCGCGCTCAATTTTACTTCTCGGCCTCGGGATCAGTCCACGCCTTACTGTCGTAAATCCTGCAAGAGATGGTGGTAGTCAAAGGGGAAAGAGGGTGGAGCCGGGATTCGAGCAAAAGCAAGCCCGAGAAGAAGGTATTCCTCGGGTGGAGGACACTGTCTGCAGTTCTAACACGCACGGACAGTGGATGCTCGACCAGAAGCGAAGCAAGCATGATATCTGTGGTAGCTGTTGCTCGCTACCATTGCGGAGGCCGGAGATTGGCTTCCGTGCCGGTAATCGGATATTCCATGCCGTCGGTGCACATATATCTACTGTGTGTACAGCAGACTAGAGAGAGAAAAGGTCCCCGCAGTTTTCTGATTGGTTTGGGCCCAACTTCCCAGTGCCGAACTTGCAAACGGTATTCTCCGAGAAAAGGTACTAAGGGATATGATCCACAAGCCGTGCGGAACGCACAACGTCAACTCTCCCTGCATGGAGACCAACCGCGACACCAACAGAAAATACTGCAATAAACACTATCCGCAGCCTGTCAGAAGCACGGCAACAATCAACGACCGGTCAGGGCGTGCGAAGTGTAAACGAACCGACAACGGAGACAGCCCTACCATACGCGTAAGAATAGACGGTAAATGGCGAGATCTAAAGGTCGGAAACGAGTGGGTCGTTCCCTACAACCCGTACTTATTATTGATGTTTGATTGTCACATATGTGTGGACGTTGTGACTGCTACCTCGTGCGTAAAATACCTGTTCAAATACGTACAAAAAGGCGCCGATTATGCCAAAGCTAGAATCCAAGGTATTACCAGCGAGATAGAGAAATACCGTAAAACTCGATAAATTTCTGTTGCCGAAGCTACATGGAGATTGCTAGGATTTCAAATAGTCAGCAGATTTCCTGCAGTTACAAAGGTGCACGCCCACGTAGAAGGCGACCAGTACGTCACATACCCGGACGATGCTACCCCAGAGCAGCGCCTTCAATTTGCCGAAGATTCTCCTTCTGCTCTATTGATTTTGTTTGGGTGCGGTAGCTCGTCAGAGGCCGAAAGAGAACGAAGGTTGACTCAAGACCTTGTTGCTTAGAGAGTGAGAGACATGCGGTAGGCCACACCATCGCCATGCAGCATGTCCGTCAATACATTCCATCCGCGTACCCCCCTGAGGCCCCGTAGACAGTATACTCTGCCGAGCACCCCAAACAGCCCCCCTGCTCGGTACGAGATACGATCTACGATATCCCCGACACGACTATCATTGCCAGAAAAAACGGCAGACAGAAAAAACCAAAACCTCTAGAATGCTAACAATAAATCATCCACCATTCCAATCCAAACGACTCTGTCTGCCAATAGAACATGTTCCACGAAATCGCCGGATCTTCCAACAGAACACGTCCTGAAAAGCTTTCAAACCTTTTTGATGTCAAATTTCTACCCCTAAAAGGTCTGTCAAGCAAAACAAATCACCCTCTGGAGAAAAGTGCTCTACCCAATTCTCAAGCAGTCAAAACATGAACAATTACCCAGGGAAAAATACCCAGCAAAAAGATCAACATTACATCAGAATCACGTCAGAAGAGGACGGGTAACTCCGGGAAAACGTATCTTACCTCCTGACTACTCAGAACAAATTCATTCCTCAGATAAATATTCATGTTTCAACTCAATGGCCAGTTCAAATTACACGAACATGCCAAACCCTCTCTCCGACATCCAATACCTTGACAAAGAAACCACTCCACCAGCCCCCCTGCTGTAACATCCATTCCATCCTGAACATGAAGTCAAAATCAAATCAATCAATCAATCCAACAGCCCCCCTGCTGCATCATTCATCCCGAAAAAA
>CACKRE030000953.1:34378-48671 GCA_902602495.3 Ectocarpus sp. CCAP 1310/34
CGGTGTCTCCAAGGAAGACCGTCGAACCCGGGCGATGTGGGAAAAGGTCGGATGGTTCGCGCACGGGGGGGGATGAGGTAACGGAACAGACAAGGTGCATCGCGAAGAGACCGCCACCGAAGGTACCCTCGCCGTTGCCAAGCGCCTCAGGGCCCGCTCCCGCCGCGTCATTACCACCGCTGCCGCCGCCATGTTCACCTTCCACGCCGTCGCTGCCGTGGAAAATGTCGACAAAATCAAAGTAGGGCTCGCCCGGTGTCACGGCGTGCTGCTGTACGATCGCTCCACCGCCACCACCGACATTGCCACCGCCGCTGCCGCCACCGCCAGCACCACCACCACCGTTGCCGCCGCCACCAGCGCCGGCCAGCATGGTGTAACTGTAGTATACGCCATCGGCCGCCGGGACATCACGAAATTGGACGGCCGATGTATCCGCGGCGGTGTACGCGTACTCCGGACCGAGGGCACCAGCAGAAGTGACGACGTTGAGGTGGGGGTGCCGGTTGCTCTTGGCACAGTTGCGCCACATGTGACCGTACTGGCCGCATGCACCGCACGTGCCCTCGAACCTGCGGGGGGCGGCGCAACCTATGGCGTGGTGACCGTGCCTTCCACAGCGGCCGCATCTGTGCACTATGCCCATCGGCGCGCCAGGTGGAGGTAGTGATTTCGGCTGATGATACACGGCATTACTACCGCAATCGTAGATTCCACCAACACCGTTCAAAGCGGGCTGTTGCAGCTGCCGCTGCTGCTGCGGCTGCTGCTGCGACTGCCGGTACGGCTGCATCTGCGACTGCTGTTGATACGGCTGCTGCTGTCGCATCTGCTGCTGCGGCTGTGGGTACGACTGTTGCACCTGCCGCTGCGGCTGTTGGTTCGGCTGTTGCATGTGTCGCTGCGGCTGTTGCGGCTGCCGGTATTGCTGCACCTGCAACTGCGGCTGTTGCTGTTGGACAACACCGCCCCCAGAGGACCAGTGTTGCCCGCGGCCGTCGCAGTTGTTGCCATTCCGCCGTTGGCCTCCGCCCCCCCCGCTCCCCCCGTTGCCGCCGTGTCCAAAATCACGGCCCACAACAAGAGCATGGGGGTTAACAGAAACCGCCGGCGTCGAAGCTGCCGACCCTCTCTCCCTCATCTCGCTGGCCTTGAGCGTGGCATATCGACCACGCACGACGTCCTGCAACTCAGCGCGGGTTAAATCACGCTTGGAAAGACTAGTGCGCTTCTCGACATCGTAGCGTGCGGGGAGTTGGCGCACAAGGATCTGCACAACTTCCTGGTCACTCTTAGCAATGCCCACAGCCCGTAACTTGGTCTCCAGTTGTGCGACGCGCGAGAAGAAAAGCTTGGGGTCCTCATCATCACTCATGGTTATATTATCTAGCTCGGCGACGAGGAGCTGACAATCAGCTGGGTGGTTCGGCAAATACCAATCCTCCATCATCCTCCACGCCTCTGCCACGGAATGGCAAGAGTACAGGTTGTTCTCAAATGGGGCCCCCACCGCTGCCTCCAAGATAAAACTCCATGTCCTCTTGTGCTCAACAACCAGCTGTGCACCATACTGGCGCGTCAAGTATCCTTCATCCTGACAACTGACAACGGGAACCTCAGCACTGCCGAAGATTGTGTGCTGGAGATTGTGGTTGTCCACGTAGGCCAGAAAGCGTCTCCGCCAACTGAGAAAAGTGTCGGCGGTGCAATTAGGCGGGATTCTAGGCACAGGAGTTGTCACAATTGTACCTCCCAGAGGCAAGCCCGGCACCCCAGTACCGCCATCATGACTCACCCCGCCTGGCCACATTGGCCTCACCGGTGCAGATGAAGCCCCTCCAGGAGCAACTAGACCGTCGCCTCCTGAGCTGCTGCCGGCAGGTGCACCCGCAGACCGCCGCTGTGCTGCCCTAAGCTCCTCCGTCTCAGCTTTGGCCTCCTTCGTCTCAGCCTTGGCCTCCTTCGTCTCAGCCTTGGCAACATCTAAAACTCGCGCTCAGAGTTGCGTCCTCCTCCGTTCCAGACGTATCAAACTAAAACTCTAAGCCCTCCCTGCTGTCCCAGCCTCGAAGTGCTGTCCCAGCTATAAACCCTGCTGTCCCGGTCCCCGCAATGGCCACCGCACCAGCTATGCACTGCTGTCCTCGCCCCCTTTGGCCGCGATCCCAGCTGTGAAAATGGTGTCCGCTGCCCCGATGGCCCAGCTCCCACCGCTCAGACGCCAATACCCACTACCAACACCAGGCCTTACAATATATTGCATTGTGTTTGGGTGCGGTAGCTCGTCAGAGGCCGAAAGAGGAAGAAGGTTGACTCAAGTCCTTGTTGCTTAGAGAGTGAGAGACATGTGGTAGGCCACACCATCGCCATGCAGCATGTCCGTCAATGCATTCCATCCGCGTACCCCCCGGAGGCCCCGTAGGCAGTATTCTCTGCCGAGCACTCCAAACAGATTTACTTCAAAAGGCCGACTGACGAAGTCTTCACAACGCAGACGCTACTAGACTACTACGAAAAAAACACCATTACCGAACCCAAAGACGGACAAGAAAAGCCTACGCCCGCGCCTCCTGGGAGGTTCTTAGACTCCTAGGGCAATATAATATCATGTAGATCTGAGAATAACCAACACGTGTGTGTGTCGAATCGTCTTCCAAAGCCCTGCGGTTGGGGACTTGTTTTACCTGCGTCTACTGTTGCACACAATTCCGGGAAGATCTTTCAACGACCTGCTTCTGGTGCCTCAACCTAACTCCACTCCATTTCAACATGCGACCTTCCATGACGCGGCGAGAGCGAAAGGATTATTAGTGACTGGTGATGAGGAATACACCATTTGCATGGAAGAAGCAGCATCATTCCAAGTGGCAAGCCAAATTAGAGCACTATTCGTGACCCTCATCTTAGACGGAGGTTCTGCTCCTAAATTATGGTCAGAATTTCAACCTAATTTGATGGAGATTTTGTCCTCATCATGACGCAAGAAGAATCATCGATCCAAGAAGCTCTTCGCGAAATTGACTTGAAGCTTCAATTCCACGGGAAAACCAATGAGCAAGTCAACCTTCCTGCGGCTCAGCACTCAAGGACAGAATACGAAAGAATGAGAGAATCTGTTGACGTTCACACGTGCAAACAATACGCAGAAATTCACGAGCGAAGTCTTACTGCGAACAGCACCACGTTTACAAGACCATTGTAGACTCTGTCAACAACGGAGAGGGCAAACCTTACATGATTGATGCACCAGCTGGCACAGGAAAGACATACACGGAGAAATGCCTAGCTGCGAAACAAAGAGGCGATGGAAAAACAGTTTTGATTGTCGCCTCGACTGGAATCGCGGCCCTGCAGCTACCGGGAGGTTGGACAGCCCACTCAATGTTTAAACTCCCAATGGACGAAAACATGGCTCCTTCATGCGACTGTAACATAAACGCCCAAACACAAAGGGCTGAGCTGATACGCCACGCTGACCTCATCATTTGGGATGAACTACCGATGACTCATCGTTACTGCGTTGAGGCTCTAGACAGAACCCTCAAAGACCTCATGCGAAACGACATACTTTTCGGTGGTAACACCATCCTTTTCTCAGGTGATTGGAGACAGACTGGACCTATCGTAAAGTTTGGATCTCCCACAGACACCGTTGACGCCGCCGTCATTTCCAGCCATCTATGGAACAATATTTGTCGCCTCCGGCTTACCAAATCTCAATGAGATAAGGACGACCCAGCATACGCCTTTTTTGTCCGAAACGTTGGTGAAGACAAATTGCCATCCACAGCCATGCCTGATGGAACCAACCTTATCCCCCTCAATAACCACTCCACAGATTGCTCTGACCAATTCCAACTGCAATATACGACGGATTTCAATGAATCAGTACGTTTCGTCAACCCTGACATGTCCGAGGACGCAATCACATGGAGCGACCGTGCCATCTTAGCCACTACAAACAACGCTATTGATCGTCCGGGACGTTCTGTATCGTTTTACAGCTCAGATTCCCTCATCAAGGACGCAAACTCTGCACCCACAGCTTTTGCTGCGCCTGAACATCTGAATCAACTTATAGTCTCAGGTGTACCTCCTCATGAGCTCAAACTCAAGTCAAACGGCCTCGCCATGATTATTCGAAACCTCAACTTTTCAGAGGGCTTGGTGAATGGACAAAAATGCATATTGAAAGCAGTGTCACCAAACAGTCAGTCGTGTCATTCAAGTCGAACTTCTTACCGACGAGCTCCCTCGGCCCATAGTTTTGATCTTGAGAATAAGTTTCCCTGCACAGGTTGGAAGAAATGGCATAAACTTCATGCGTGTTCAGTTTCCTCTCTGAACTGCTTACGACATGACTATTAACAAGAGCCAAGGACAAACGCTCAAGAGAATTGGACTAGATCTGCGTTCTTCACCCTTTGCCCATGGTCAACTGTACGTTGCCTTAACTCGAGCTCAGAAACGATCCACGGTCATNTTGAGAATAAGTTTCCCTGCACAGGTTGGAAGAAATGGCATAAACTTCATGCGTGTTCAGTTTCCTCTCTGAACTGCTTACGACATGACTATTAACAAGAGCCAAGGACAAACGCTCAAGAGAATTGGACTAGATCTGCGTTCTTCACCCTTTGCCCATGGTCAACTGTACGTTGCCTTAACTCGAGCTCAGAAACGATCCACGGTCATGGTGTTCCTGCCCCATCCTCAAGTCGTGAATGGAGTCCCTTACACTGAAAATGTTGTGTACCCTCCTTTCACGGAAGCCGCCACGGGCGACACCAACAGCATTCTTCCCAACTCCTCTTTACCTGCTGCTCCTCCCGCTACGCAACCTGCTCCGCCACCTCCACCTGCTCCTGCACCATACTGGGTAGTCCAACCTGAACTGGGAGGTGGTAACTGCGGCTTCAGGGCCATCGTCCGGCGTGTCTTAGGCGACCCTGACCTGCACCTTCATATTCGAGCTCAAACCGCTTACTGCTGTGGAGCCGGACATAGCTTTGTACCGGAGACACCCTTCTTTGCTCTGTTCGGTCTGCTGCCTTTACTTTTGGGCGCTGCGGGCGGTCGGAACCTGCCTGGAGTGCAACATCACGTACGGGAGCCGCAATTGCACCACTCGTCATCGGTGAGTAACACGCCTGTGATTGCCTGCTTCCAACTATTAACTTCCGAAGGCTTTTGATTTCCTGCATTGCCTGTTTTGCTTGACACATCGCAGTCATTCCTTCCATCCGCATCTTGCAACAACACCATTGCGTGATTTTTTCCACCCAACTACAACTGGCCATGTCCAACTTCAACACATAAAAGGCTTTGATGCCCCATGAACGACGATCCACCTCGATTTGAGGTAACACCCGCCGTCACACGGTCCGGGCTCGCAGCCAATGCCCATGCGTCTCAAAGAAATAACAACATGCCGTCTGCGGTTGCTATCAGAAGAAATGGTGCTCCATCTCTAACTCATTCAACGCCTTCACAAAATTCTGCTCTCCAACTATCAACAACCAGCACTGTTCGAAGTACAATTTTGCAACAACAACAACAACATATACATGAACACCAGCAACAACAGCAATAACAACACCAACAGCGGCACCGGTAGTACGAGCAACATAGCCAGTGCCAACACAAACAATACCTCCAACACCAGCAGGTGCACTGTTATCAACAATGCCAACAACAACCACAACGGTTCCAACCAACCTTTCGGAATATGGGATTTCAACACTTCTTCCCTTCACATTCCCCAACCTTGCGTACTTAGATACCACGTGTTATCCAATCCTGGCAACTACACCTGCGGATTTTGCGATTCTATGCTGTGGAGGGAGGAGCGCGTCCTTACACGTTGTAACTGTTGCAATAATGGACTTGAAGCATTTCACAGGTTGAATCCACTTGCCTCCGACTTACTCAACATCTTCCAATCATCACATTTCAGAGCAAACCAACTTGCGTACAACTATCTTTTCTGCTTTACGGCTTTTGGTGCTTGCTGGTGGTATCCAACGCGGAGCATTCCAAAACCCGCCTCCACCTTCAATGCTCACGCTTCATGGAAAAGCTTACCATCGAATCTTTGACCTTCAACAGCAATACGATATGCTCCCTACGGTTAATAACAGCGCTAGGTTCTACATTTACGATGGTGAAGTCACCAACCCCACCCACCAACGAACAACGCCTTAACACAGATATCGCCAACGCCTTGCGGACATACATCCACACCAATATTCCATGGGCATCGCAGTACAAATCTGCAGTTGATCAAGTACTCAATAACCCGAACCCGCAACACCGTCTTTCGTCCGCGCCAGCTTGTATTGAATTCGACCAAGTTAATTCTTCTACCGAACCCAACCTCCTCACCCAGGTCGCGACGCCTGAGATTGCGGCTATCCTGTACAACTCAGGACAGAAACTGGGAAACAAAACCGTGATATCTTATCCCACCAATAGTCATGACCCTCTACCTCGTTTCTTGCCTTTGCACAGCAGTGGTGCATACGAAAGCCTACAATACCCTCTCCTTTTTACCAGAGGGGAATCGGGTTGGAACAAAGGCCGCTACGACGATACGCCGCCATACCGCACAAGGACCACAAACCGCGCCGGGACACATCAAGTTTCCTTCCTCTTTTACTGCCGTCAGAGGCTGCTCTCAGAACATGTTTTCCGCCTCAATAGCCGTATTGCTCAAGAGTGGGCAACAGATATGTACAGCAGTCGCTTTGAAGAAGAAAATTTTATCGTTCGTCGAAAACAATCACTTCCAATTACGGCTTTCGAATCTGCGTTCCATACGATCCGCTTCAACTTCCGTGCGCCCTGGCACCCTACTCCCGGCAACGTTCCATGGCTCTCCTGTCAAAAGAAAAAAAGACACGGAAGATGCACTAGCAATTGTTAATCGCTTAGGTCGCCCGCACCTCTTCATCACCGCCACGTGTTCCACCGAATGGCCTGAGATTGTCGAAAATCTTTTACCTGGTCAAACTGCCTACGATCGTCCCGATTTGTGTTGCCCAGTCTTCAAAATTAAATTAGCCCAGATAATTGCTGACTTAAGGAGCGGCACCGTCTTTCCCCCTCATGTTTACCACCTGTACAATATAGAGTTTCAATCACGGGGCCTCCCACACGCCCACATAGTCGTGTTCGTGAGCTCTGGCAACAGTACTTGCCGTGCGGACTTGGGGCTGCTGTTTAACTGGTTGAATTAGCACGCGATAGAGAAGGCACGAAGGGAGAGAGAGCGGAAGGAGAGAGTGCCCCGAACTCACGAGAAAAACGGGGCTTCCGCTCTCTCACCAAACTGTCTCACCACATACCTCTCCAGGTATATCCTATCTGCGTCCTACGTAACGGCTACTTTTGGCTTGTCTACTCCTACGCACGAACACCCTCCCTGGTTCTTTGCACCATCGAAGAACCACTCGTGCGTCGGAACTATGCCAAAATAGCTGAAACACAACGAAGAAAATAAAACCAAGGGGAAACCCGGCCGCCGGATCAAAACCCCTCGAAGTCCAACGCCTCAAACAAAATCAAACGAACCGTCCATGTCATCTATGATTCCAACGGCTGTACTGCAAGATCAAAACAAAAGCGACTTACACCAAACATGCGGATTACGATTTTCTAAGCAACGCTCTACTCTCCAACCACGAGGTACGCTCCTGGCAAAATCCTTCTTGAATGATGAAACAAGATCCTTGTGCAGCACCAACACTGATTCGTGTATCACACACATGTACGGGCGACGCCCTCCCTGCCTAACTGCATTCCGCATCAAAACTCCATCAGACAGGTACGTTTTCCCTCTTTTGGGATCAACCAAGCGCGATCCACCACCAAATCAAAACCACAAACATCCTGTTTCTGCTGAAGAACAAATCAAACACAACCGGTTTTCCACGAAACCCATCTTCAGAAACAAAACGTCAAGCCTCCTTCAAACAAGGCCCGCAATCTGCAAACAGTCAAAAACCTCGATCTTCCTTCAACCAAGAATGCATCAACTTGCGATTGAACCTTCATGAACTACGCATCAAATATGGTGGCAAATTCTACCAACGTGCACGTTTTCATCCCCCCCCACTTTGCTACCATCACCGACACACCTGTCACCGATATGAGCCCTCGACACAACAAAAAAAATGGTCAAGAAGCGCAAAGCGTACATCACGATGTATAACGACAACACGTATACGTGAGAATTACCACTGGATTCGGCAACCAAAAAAAAAATTACCGTCAAAAGAAACGACAAAAAAAAAAAACGAAACAAGATCAAGGACGCTTGAAAAATTCGGATTACACCGACACCCGTAAACTGGCGTCGAACAAAGAAAAACACAAGAAAAAAAAATTATCAAGCTTGCCCGTCCACTCCACCAGTTCCAATCGTGAAGATGAAGCGCGCCCTCGATCGTCCACAAGTCGATTCTGCCGATCCCGATCTCCATCGTCCCTTCCCGGCTTATGAAATGCGCGCGGCGACTCTCCACGCGACTTTGATGACACCGCCATATCGCTGTGCCCCACCCCAAATGCCCACCTCCGGCTGATGGTTGCGCGCCACCTCCGCGCGACAAAATATGCTGCCCCCCCCCGCTCCAACGACGAGGCAGAACAGCCACGGCCCGTCCGTCCGTGCTGGGTTGCGCGCCATCTCCGCGCGACTTCAAGTGCTACCCCCCCGGCTCCAAACGGCAAGGCAGGACAGCCACGGCCCCTCCGTCCGTGCTGTGGTTGAAAAATGCCGCCCGCTTCACGCGTGATGCGGCACCCACCCCCCGACGCGCCGTCGCGCGTGTCAACCGTGGTAGGGCGTGCACGGCCACTCTGCCGTGCCTGTGATCAACTTAGAGAAAACACCGCCCGCGTCAAGCGAGTGCGGCGCCCCCCCCACACACGCCGTCGCGCGGTCAATCCATGGTAGGGTGTCTCCGGCTATTCTGCCCAACGGTCACTCTACCGTCCCTGCTTTCCACCGCCTCCTATCCCGCAGATGGAGTGCGCACCGTCAATTGTGCGACTTTCATGGCCCCTCTGTCCATGCTGTGCTTGCGCGCCACCTCCGCGCGACTTCGTCCGGCCCCCCCACCGCAAATCAGCGGCGCTGAGGGCCTACGGCCAACCTGCCGTACCGTATTAGCAACACCACCTGTCCACCCTAGAAACTTTCAGTTATCACTTCCTGCACCTTTGCTTCCTTCTCGTCTTCGGTCAGCTTCACCCAACTAGGATCCATCTTGCACAGTTCCTCCGCGCGGTCGTACTGCTCTTCGAAACTCACCACCGCGAAGTTGGCATGCTCCACTACCGCCATGCACGCTTCCTCCGTGGGTGTCGCACACTTCTCGCTGTTGTGCCCAAAGCCCGAACACGTGTCGCACTGCTCCAGGAAGTCCTCCTCCTTCGTGGTGCAGTCGGGCTTCCTATGCCCGCGGTGGTTGCACCGGAAACACCTCCGGTGGTCGACCCGGTCGTCCGTCCCCGCCTTCTTCTTGCTGCCACGGCCGTTGCTCTTACTGCCGCGGCCGCCGCCAGCCTGCCGCCCCTTCCCGGTGCCGTCACCCGCAATGTACGCCTGCTCCCCCCCGGATCCTTTTTGTCCATCCTTCCTCCATTCCTCGGCGAGAAGGTTAAATCGGGTTGAGAGCTATTGTACAAGGATATCCCTCGTCAGCGGTTGGACCACCGACAAGGTTTGCTTGGTGACTTCGTATTCGGGGTTGGGCAGCGAATCGATAAGTCGGGCGAACACGAACTGGTCGTTTACCGTGGCTCCGCCCCCTTGCCGCATCATGTTGGCCATACCCATGAGCTTGTTCAAACTGGCGACGGGGTTCTCCTTCCGAGGAGTCTGGTACTGCTGGAACTCTCTGAAAAGCTGCTGCTGTGCACCCTGTGTCTCCGGCAGGTATGCCGCATCTAGTTGCCGCAGGGCTTCCCTTGGGTTCGTGCAACGACGGAGGATGGCTTTGTCCGTCTCAGTAGTCAACGCGGCAGAGAGGAAATTCCACGCCAGATACGTCTTGCGGATTGCTGCATACGAAAACCCCTGCTCGAGAAGGGCGGTCTGTGGCTTGTTGATGTCCGGCAGCACCCCGCCGCCGGAGAACACATCGCCTATGTCGAGAATGCCTGCCTGCACGATCATATCCTGCCTCCACCCCGGGTACTGCTCGGCCCCTTTCTTGAGCTGTGGTGGGTTTACGTGAGACGCGGCGAGTTTCGAAATTCCGCCGCCTCCCGTGAAAAGACCCTCACCAGCGACATCACCGCTGACGAAAACACCACCAACGCCACCGCCGGTTGCGGCTGCCTCACCTTGGGAGCCATATCCTCTGCCGTAGCCGCCTACACCCACTGTGCCCGTCGCGGCGGACCCCTGGCTGCTGTTCGGGGCGGCAGCGTCACCGCTGGCCCCTGTCGATGCCCCTACGTCACCGCCGGACTCCTCCTCCTGCTGAACACCTCCAACATCCAACGCTCCCCTCATCAACGATGGAAGCTGGCTCATCACCTGGCTCATCATGGCTTGCATCCTGCCTTCCATCGCTTCGCCTAACCGCTGTTCCATGCCAGTCAACCGAGCGTCCAGTTCAGCGTCGTTGACGCTGGCTGCTGGAACCCCGGCGTCACCCTGATTCAACGCCATGGTCCGCTCTGTCAAAGCAGATCTTCCCGGGAAGAAGCGCTAGCGTGTTCGTGAGCTCTGGCAACAGTACTTGCCGTGCGGACTTGGGGCTGCCGTTTAACTGGTTGAATTAGCACGCGATAGAGAAGGCACGAAGGGAGAGAGAGCGGAAGGAGAGAGTGCCCCGAACTCACGAGAAAAACGGGGGCTCCGCGCTCTCACCAAACTGTCTCGCCACATACCTCTCCAGGTATATCCTATCTGCGTCCTACGTAACGGCTACTTTTAGCTTGTCTACTCCTACGTACGAACAAGTCGTATGCTTTGAGGGCAACGGGCCCGACTCCCCAGGACAGATGGACCGTTGGATTTCGGCTCAATTGCCTCATGAGTCCATCGCAGACGGAGAATTACGGCGTTTGGTCTTGAAATTCATGGTCCACCGCCCTTGCGGTTCCCACAACGTCAACTCCTCTTGCATGAAAAAAGACCCATCCACAAACAGAGTTTCATGCATCAACCGTACCGAGCATCCGCTGCGGTAAATGGGCGTACCGGAAGGGCCGAATATCGGCGTACCGACAACGGCGACCGTCCAACCATTCGACAGCAAGTAAACGGCGTTTGGCAAGACGTCCCCATCAGCAATCAGTGGATTGTCCCTGTCAACGCTTACCTTTTGCTCAAATACCGATGCCGTATCTGCGTAGATTGTGTGACTTCCGTGTCATGTGTGAAATACCTTTTCAAATACGTCACAAAAGGCCAAGACATGGCCAAGGCAAGAATTGCTGGTATCGAAAACGAGATTGAACAGTACCTACAACACGATAAATTTCCGCTGCTGAAGCCAACTGGCGACTGCTGGGTTTTCATGTCCTCCAACGACATCCTTCCGTTACTGTTGTTTACGCTCACCTCGAAAATGAAAACAACGTGATCTTCTCCGAAGATTCTTCTCACCCAGAGCGCTTATCCATTGCAACAGAAGCCATATCTGACCTCATGCTATACCTTGCGCGTCCTCGGGCTGTACTCTTGACCAGTCTTACGTTGCTCGATTACTTCGGACAGTACACCATCAAGAAGAAAAAGAAAAGCGACCCAGTTCCGTCATCTGCACCACCCGGAGCGTGGCCAGATAGATACGCCAACACAGTTACCTAGAGAACTACCATGCACGTCTGCCGCATGAAGTTCCTATCACCTGCAGCTGGTGACGTCTTCTACCTGCGTTTCCTGCATCATGTTTCGTCCAGATCATACGCCCAGCTCCGCACCGTTGCACAACCAAACAACAACCCCGTGCAACATTTGACATTCCAAGATGTAGCCAATGCCCGGGGTCTAGTGTCTGACAGCGACGAGTACTTCATGTGCATGCGAGAAGGAACCATTTTTCAATCTGGAAGACAACTGCGAGGACTCTTCGTAACGTTAGTTTTGGACGGTGCTCCTGCCCCCGACCTTTGGGCTGAATTCCAATTGACCCTAACCGAAGATCTACGAATACGATTCAACCCGCAAGACGCCATCGCCGAAGCTTTGCGCAAAATTGATCTCAATCTCCAAATGCACGGCAATAACAACGAAACGTTAAACCTCCCCCGTGCAGTCCATCTCCGCACAGAGCTCCAACGAGCTCGCCGCGCCTTTCCCCCTGACCACCAGTCTTCCTATGCCGACGAGCACGAACGCCTCGTTACATCTGAACAATTGCGCGTGTACAACACCGTCTTACGTTCCGTTCGCAACAACGAAGGGAAAACCTTTATGATCGACGCAAAAGCAGGTACCGGGAAAACTCTTACAGAACGTGTAGTACTCGCCGCTCGATTACGCGGTGAAAGCAAGATTGTCCTCATCGTCGCCACAACCGACATTGCGGCGCTCCAGCTGGATGGTGGTCGAACAGCCCACTCCCTTTTCAAATCACCCATGGATGAATACCTCCGACCCGGCGCCGTGTGCAACATCAAGAACGAATTACAGCGAGCGGAGCTTATCCGAAACTGCAGCTTAATTACATGGGATGAATGCCCCATGGCTCACAAACTTTGTATTGAAGCTTTAAACAACACATTGCAAAACTTGCTCAATAACAGCCGCCTATTTGGAGGTATAACGATGTGTTTTTCGGGCGACTGGCTTCAGACCGGGCCCATTGTCGAATTCGGCTCTTCAGCTGATACAATCGACGCAGCGTTAATCTCAAGCGAATTGTACGACCGTATTACCAATCTGCGCCTCACCCTCTCATAAAGAGATCGCGAAGACCCTGCTTATGCTACATTCGTCCGACCTGTTGGAGAGAATACTCAGCCCTACACTCGCTGTAATGATGGCACTGACCTCATCCCACTTTCAAACTACAACGATACTTGCACCACTGACCACTTCTCCATTCAATACACAACAGATTTCAATGACTTAATCAATTTTGTGTACCCCAATTTGAACGAACGACCTCAGCTCCTGCATGACCGTGCGATTCTAGCCACCACAAATTCCGCAATAGACAATTCCAACGACACCATCACAGAAAAACGACCAGGCACCACCGTGTCTTTCTTTAGGGCAGACAAGCCCATTCGAGACGAAACAAACCCTGATACTGCCTTCGCCTCGCCTGTTTGTTAGGATGATCCGAAATGGGGTTAGCTTGTCGCAAGACGTGTGTTGAATAGGGTGTCGGCAACTCGGCGAAATCGCGCCAAGGAGGAAAGACGTGTAGGGTTTGTTGCATAAACTTCTTCTTCACATGAAGTCACATGAAATCACATGAACCGAACGCACGCGTGCACGCACCACCATGAGGGGGCGACGCAGTATACAACAGGGGTACCTTGCACACCCTGGAAATACATTCCACGTACCACACAATCCTACAACCACTTGGCATTGGTACAAGTATATCTATCAGCCCCCCTGCTTGTGACCATGCAATGTCTTTTTCGATCCTATATAACTCCAAAACACAAGAAAATAAACAGAAAAATCAGAAACTCACTTCAACTCCAGAACAATAGCCTCACTGGCTAGACATCAATAACCATCCCCGATCATACCAGTTATACTTCTTCGAACTTCAGTGAACTAGTTGCCCCCCAGTCTAGAACATCATCCATTGAGAAAAACCATAGGCAAAAATGTAAAATGTTGCCACCCCAGTTGTTTGATCACACACAAAATAAATCAAACACCAATATATTAATCCATACTCATCACGTAGTTACGATGAAACTCAAAATCTCCCGCGTGAAGTGCTTTCGTGAGAAAGTCAGCATGTTAATACGCCGATGCCACGTGAAAAATCGATATCTCCTTCCTGCCAACCAGTTCCCTGAAAAAGTGGTGCCTTACGTCGATGTGCTTCGAGTTACTGTTGCTTATCGGGTTTTGCGCCAACTGAATAGCCCTCTGGTTATCCTCGAACACCGGAATACACGGCATGCCTGCTTCTGGTAACATGAAACGCCACACCTGCCTCAGAAACAACACTTCCTTCATCACATCAACAAGAGAGACATACTCCGCCTCTGTCGTGCTCAACGCGACGCACTTCTGGGTCCTTGAAAACCAAGAAATACATCCCCCCCACACATCACCAATCCCCCTGACACAGACCTCCTA
>CACKRE030000954.1:34207-102647 GCA_902602495.3 Ectocarpus sp. CCAP 1310/34
CCCCCCCCGTCAGATATGTATTGTTACACTAAAACCCATCTCATACCTCCCTTTCCTGTATCGTTTCTCATGGGAACTCGGTCACACCATCTCATGCACACCACAAAAAAAAGATAAAGCCCCCGACCATACCATCGTCTTCAGAAGTGGCCTCCTGCTGCCGCATCTACCAGCAACCTCCACACGCAGTAATCGGACCCCCGAAATCTAACGGGAGAGAGATAGAGGTTGCTGAAACTGCACAGGCAGGCTCAGCCGCACGGGGCGCGAGGTAAAAAATGTGGCATCAGAAGCCACCAGCTCACCTTTTCACGCGCCTCTCTGCACTGCCTTTGCTCCTCCGCCGACACTGCGTGAGCTTCTTTGGCCTTGTGTCTCAAACGAAGGTAGTCGTCGGTTGCCCCAGATAACCGCTTCTCCACCTCGGCGTTCCTGCAACCAACAAGATTGTGCCCACACACACAGCAGATGATGGCCTTAAGGAGCGCTTTGTGTTTTCAGCCGCACGGAGAAGACCGACGTCTTTCCAAAATATCAGCCTACAGGGTGAGCATTCTCGATGCGAAAAAAAAAAGACAACCACACGCAAACACACACAATAAAAAAAATCTGAAGCTAGCTTCAATCTCATCGTTTGATATCCGTGGGTGGGTGGGTGGAACTTTCATTCACATCCCCCACCCCTGGCCCGACCCGGTCTCAAATGCTGATCTCAGGCTACAGTGCAAATCTCGTGGCGCCTCAAGTATGGTTCAGGAAGGAATCCCAAAACATGACCCCTCCCCGAATTTGAGCAACTCGCACCTCCTGTGGCCGACACGACTTGGCCTTGACTGTTCATTGTCTGTTTCGCCATGGGAACGGCCGGTTGAACAGCGAAAGAGGGTTCTGCGTAGTGCGCGCCACAACTTTTTTTTTTCGTTCATGAGTGACCGTTGTACACATGCGGTTGCTGTTGTTGTGCTTGGAATATGCTGCAGAGGTCGTAAGGTTATCGTCTATGTCGCTTTGGGCTGCACGCCGTGCTCGCGTAGGAGATGCAGACCCCTTGGTTTTTTCTCTGTGTCGATATCCATAAAGAAAAGCAACGGCAGCACGGTCGAAGATACGAACAACAACAGACTGTCCGCCATAGTTTTTTTTTTCTTGCTGCATAAACATGGATGGGTGGTTAAGCATCACATAATTTGAGCTTTAAGGTAGATGGCAGCACAATCTTATTTGTGTAGTGAGGTTTGACAACTGGTCGTTCGTGTAGCGGTGCGCATCTATCGCGACGGCAAGCGTATGGAGATAATAGCTCGTCCGCGGTGGTTCTAGTCATGTTATCCTTTGTTGCTTCATACCACAAAATGAAACAAAGTCTCCACAGTTGGGATACGTCGCTTATATTTTGTTTGTTGTGTTTGTTGTTGCTGAGCGCACATCGGATGTCGCCGTTCGTTACATATGTTTGACAGCCTGCGGTGGGCCACAGGGACGAGAGTGAGTGTCTTCTCGAGAATTAATGCCTTCTCGATGCTCTCCTCTTTTGGTCTATCTGCCTTTCTCTCGCCTCTCGCCGTTGGGGTCCCAACAACATCGAACGTCAACCGCAATCGTTTTGCTTCTTACTGAGTAAGAGACTACCCGTGTACCCGGCTGCTGCATGTGAGGCGATGGGCGCTGCCTCATCACGTGAAGCAATGGGCATGGCCCCTACTGTTTGCTGCATGCAGTGCTATGTGACAGCTTCCAGCGGTTCAGAGCCAGCGGCGACGTTGACTTTTCTATGCTCTCTCTTGCCACCTCCCGGAAGTCTGTCGCGT
Organism: Ectocarpus sp. CCAP 1310/34; assembly: GCA_902602495.3. Taxonomy (NCBI): domain Eukaryota; class Phaeophyceae; order Ectocarpales; family Ectocarpaceae; genus Ectocarpus; species Ectocarpus sp. CCAP 1310/34. Next base: position 36,016 of record CACKRE030000954.1, read on the forward strand.
CTGGCTCACTTGTCTTTGTTCTAGCTTCCTTTTATTTTTATTTTTCATGCTTTGTTTTTTGGGGTCCGCTGGTCTCCCACCTACCCATCATTCAATTTGAATAGTTGTTGGGAGGGATGTTCTTTGTTGTCATACTTGTGATGCTTTGTTTTTTAGGGTCCCCCGGTTCCTGTCTGCTGCTCGTCGGGCGTCTTCTTGGTCTATACCTTGCTTGATGGTTACCCGCTGAAAAAGTTAAGAGCTTCAGACAGGCAACGCTACGATGCTCGTCGAGTTACCATACACATGTACCAGGTATGCGCACGGAAATACATTTCACACGCTTCCGAAAGAACAAACTCAAACGATCAAAACATTTTTGCTGTGTTATTGTTTCCGTCCCATCGGTGCTGTTTTGGGCGACAGTCGACACCGAATTTAGCAATGTTTGACACAGTAGTTCGGGTCGCACAGGAGGAAGCTAAGCACCGGAGTTTTTCTTCTTTTTTTCACCGCGTGCTCCCCTTACTTGCCTTCAATTTGAACGCGAGAAGGGTCCAACAGTTAATTCCTTCCCTCGTTTTCGTGTTTACTCGCGACCATGCTCTCGAAACCTCCATAATACCAATTATTTGAATTTTCACCCTAAATGGATTCGAACCCTCCTTGTAGAGGGTCACCAGGGTGCGATGTCAAAAGTGCGGTCAAACTCATGGGCGCGCGAAAAACCCGTTGCTCCGCAACCAAGAGGACTTCAACGCCAAAAGAATGGTCCAAGACTGATGACACATGCCGCCACTGTGTTCAACAGCTTCGACTCACCTCCGTTCGAGGGCTTCCACAACGCGGGCGGCGTTGTCCCTCTGAACCCGAGCGTGTATCTCTCTCTCCTGCTTGTCCCTTGTTAGCGTTTCGTGGTACGAGCCTTCGAGGCGCTCCAGTTCCCGCAAGTGCCGCTGGGAATCAAAAGGCAGTCGAGGGTGCAAAGGAGCGCAGACAAGACGTGTAAGGTGGCGAAAACAGCACTGGCAACTGGGAGAAGGGGCCCCACGGAGCTTACCTAACCTCGGACCCCGCCCCGAGGATGAAGTCTGTCTGTGCCACGCGTGTTTCAGCCGAGCACAACTCAAAAACAACAGGTTTCTGAGTTGTCGAAGGCTCTTGCTTCTTGTGGGAATCATTTCCTTCACCTCATCCCCTCTGTTGCCGCTGACGATTAATTCGACCAAGGCTTTTGTCACCGCTGGTGCACCTCAGATAAACCGCGCTTGTCATGAAATCAGCAGGAAGCCTAAAACCGTCCTGTTCTGTGTCCAGCGGGGGTTGGTTGTGGACGAATAACATGTCATAACCTTTGTGAGCCCTGCTACATACTTGAGACCTCGTCTTCGTAGCTCTCAGCACCAAAGTGCACGCATCAGATCCGCTGAAAACAGAGTAGACGACATGGCTAGAAATTCACGCTAGTTGAGCTACTTTAGCAGAATGTACCCGTGACTACTCAAGTTCTATAAAAGTGGAGCAGTCGCACTGCCACCTCCACAATTGTCGAGGAGCGCAAACTCCTGATGGCAACACCTCTTCCTCCAACCTTGTGGAGACTATTCGCAAGATCAAAGAAGGCTCTTTCGGACGACTACTTTTCCCTTATGACTGCGATAGACAGCTTTTGGCTTCTAGGTGGCGAGACGGTGGTATGCACCATACGCCGAAATACCGTGACCCCCCGATGTAGCACAAAGTTGCGTAGAAACCTTTACAAATGATTTGTTCAAAACCTTTACGTCTACCTTCCCAAAAGTCCGTACAGGGCGATTTGTGTCTTATTTACCGTACACTCATTGTGGGTTGCGGGGGGGGTTGAGGCACCGTATTCCGCCGACGAACCTCGTTGAGTTCCAATCTTCGTTCCAGATGCTGTTGATATCCCCGGGTACACAGCCTGTTCGCCTCCCTGCTTTTTCTCGTGCCGAGACTGCCCCCACCGTCGCCACTTCTCGGCCTCCTCCTCCTCCTGCTGCCAGGAACTCCTCCCTCCCTCCCCCCCCTCCTTCTGTCTGCGTGGCCTCCATTCCCCCCCACTCGCTCCGAGGTCCATCGCCGTCCCGGATACAACCCGTAGCTCACCCCTCCAGTCGCCTCCTCTTCCTGTGTGTGGCTGTCACTGCCAGCATCATCGCTACCTTCTTCCTCTCCACTTACACCTCGCCCAGCATTCCTTTCTCCCTCCATATTTATTTGTTCCCCACCGCTGCAGCCGTCGCTGCCGATACCGTCGTTCAAGTACCGCCGTCGCCGCGGCCGCTGCTCCTGCTGCCTGATACTACGACGTTCAACGTGTCTTGGGCGTTCGATAGGACGTTCGTCTCCAAAAACGCCTCTTCTTTCTTCCTCTCCACTTACACCTCGCCCAGCATTCCTCCCAGCTGTCGCCGCCGCCGCCGCAACACTCCTGCGTGAAGGCGAATTCGAAGCTACCGCTCTTCGATTGTTCTGAGGGACGTACGACCTATCGAGGGGTCGAGCACCTCTCGACGGCGGCGGCAAGGGCGGGGGGCAGGCGTCGGGCGCCAAAGCCTGGAATACCACGGTGATGTCCGGCGTGATGGGCTGAGACAGGGCGAGTAACGTCTGGATTTTTATCCGGTCCTGCAAGGGTCGGCGGGGCGGGGCGGTGGTGATTGCACAGCGAAACCCGAAAGGGAAAACAGCGCGTGCAGCAGTATTGTTGCATTTTGGGGCATGTGTATGTATTCGGGTCCGACTTGAGGCAGGGGTCCGCTGCACTATTACGAATTGGTACACAAGACAAAGTCGAGCAAATCAACACCAACAGTGGTGACAAATAGCCACCGCGACCAGAGCACTCAAACGCCACCCGGCCAAACTGCCGCTTCTTCTCTTAATGGCGAAAAGCGGCGCCTAATCGACCTACGCCGAGGGGCGGGGGGTGGGGTGGGGTGGGGGTGGGTGCGAGTCTCTCCACGGCCTTACCGCACAGGCCAAACGTACCCCCACGTAGGGCCGTACCTGCCGTTGCTCGTCACGGATGGCACGGATGATCTCCTCCCTGTCTCGAAGCTGCTTTATCTCCGCCTCCACCTCTCCCGAGACCTCACCGACCTCCAACCGCAGGGCTAGAAGCTCTTCCTCCTGGTAACGGCGCCCCCACTGCAGACAACAGTTTGACAGAGTTGAAGCAAAGATGGTCATCAGGTGCACAAAGCAGCGTTCGCGGCAGATTCACTTTGCAGTGCTTTGAACTTGGCAGCCGTACCCCCCCCCATTCTGCCTTGATCTCCGACGACCCTCTACTGCAGCTGCAGGTGCTGCCTGGTCTAGAAAGCAGAACGCGCCCGCTTCGCACGCTTCCGAAGGTCCTTCTACAAACAACAATTGGTGGTGTTTATCGTGAGGAGTGTAGCATGTATGCGATAGTCGTCGTCCACTCCAGTTGGTGAGTTCTACCATATCGGTACGCCCAAGATCTGTGGGCTATTTGCCAAATCGGAAATAAATCTCAGTTCCCAAAATTCAATGCTTTTTTCGTGGAGTGCTTCGAATTCGGCACTCGCGATATGGCCCACGGAACACAGCCGCACGCACTGGGAACAACATCGCAAGGCTTCTATCTTAGCGCGTGATCGATGTGTGCTTGACCTAATTCTCGGAGACCAATTACAACTCACACACTTTGTTGTCGTCTGAACAGCGAACGTCACTACTCTAAGTTATACCCAGGTAAGGACACGCCCACGTAGCTCTCGTTGTGCTGACACGTGCGGGAGTCTAGCGCCCGGGAGCATCATGCCGCCATGAAGTATCTGTGCTGTCGAGAGAAAACAATTACTGGTACACTGCTGTGACTGGAAACCGTTAAGGTATTTTACGTTTGATCACTGCTGACCTCGAGTTGATGTTGCTCCTCGAAGGAAGGCTGAACGAGGTCGATCTTGTCCAAAAAGTTGATGCGCTCCCTCTCTATCGCGCGCATCGCCTCCTGGTAGCACTCCATCGTCCTGGCTGTCGTGGACAGCCTTGAGGCACCACGTGCACGGGCACCAGCTTGTCCAGCTACTTGTTGCAGCGGCTTCAGGTTAATGGGCGGGTACCTCGCTCCCTCATCCGCGTCCCCCCTGCAGCAGATAAAAATCTAAATCCCTGCAGCGCCCAGCTGCAGCGGTACACGCACAGCGGGAGCACTACTGCTGTGTACGGTGAAGTGCAGTAGTCTGTCAACATGGCGGTTGGAAGCTCTGCTGAGACTGTGTCTGTGAAGGGGAGTGCGAGCTTGGCAGAGCAGCAGCAGCAGGAGGCGCCGGCGCCGGCGGCAGCCGCCCGACCCTTCGTGTGTGTAGAGTGCGGTAGACCCGTCGCACTTCTTTTTCGAGAGTACAACAAGGGCAACATCCGACTGGGACGATGTGTGAGTCTCTACGATAGCTTGATGATTGAGTTGCAGCGTGCGACCAAGGAACATGGGCACACAAAAGCAAACAGCAACGGGAGAGACGAAGTTGGTTGGGCCGCATGCGGCGCAATAAGCTCTCTCGTCTCTCTTGTACAGTCGTGTATATCGTGTACAGCAGTTGCTCTGCTACAATAACTCCTCACGTGCTTGTTCTTGCCCTTGCATCTTGCAGCTTTGTACTTTTCCGCTAGCGCACACACGGTGCGCGTTCGCTACGGAAGTTGTCTGTCGGCGCTGCGGTTGCGATAATTGTATGGGGCACTTCCATTCCACAGCAGTTGACCATGTTCTCCGCTCTGCACCCAGGAGAGCCGACTGCGGTTCGATGCAGGCAATCAAATTTGCTATCCAAGCACCAACATCGAACTTTGAAGCCCTCAAGTAACAAAATGGACCGACGACGGGGGCAATCACTCGGCACGCAGCAGCGAAAATGGATGTGCATGTACACAGCAGCAGCAGCAGACAGGCAGACAGGGAACATGCAGAAGGTCGGAGCTTTTCGCTCCTCGTTTGATGACCCCAGACGGTCCGTTGAACCCGGTGCCCAACGACGAGTTACCACTGCGCCCTACGTGTGTTGTGCGAGGAGCGCAAAACGCATTTAAAATCTCCACTATGATTGCATCGCTACTTTTCGGGGGCATCCACGGATAAAGATAAACTTGGTTTGTTTTGGGACGAACAGAAGGAGGAACACACACAACACCCTTTGTTCGTCAACGACAGCAGTAGCCCGGAATGAACCAGCGATCATTAACATGCTAGTTTTAACGTTTCACATGTTGTTTGCTCAGGCTTTCCCAAACGTCGTCGCGTGGAAGGCGCCTGACCTTTGTCATGTCGCAAGATCAGCGGCGTCCTCGCCGACCGATGAGTTTCCCCGCTCGATGCCCATGACGTGTTTATTCGACATATCTCGTTTTTAATCGCCAATGAATACTTGTACGAAGAGAGGAGAAATACCTACGCCCGCAGGTTGCTTCGCAGGACCAACTGCATGGCTTCCGTCGCAAGCGCACGCATGATCGTGTGGTTTCGCCATCTCGCATGCGCGATCGCATGATGCCGCGGCTTGCTTGATGTTTCCTCTTCAAATCGTTTTTTGTTCTCCGCACACTCTATCGCTTGCTCCTTGGCAGAGCTACTGCCGGTCCGTGGCGGACAAGTACATCGAGTGGGAGTTCGTCTTGATCGCGATCGACCTGGCCTTACATCGGGTCCAGGCCTACCGGCACCTCCTCTTCAATATGAGGCCGTTCAGTACGCACAGTTTTCGGGTGCGTGCGGCCAGACAAACTACCCCATGCAGCCCGTTCCTGGAACCCCTCTCCGTTGTTTTTTTCTAGCCAGACCCACGGGCATTCGCTTCTACAAAACAACGGCTCAGCTTGTTATGTCAGGACGTGCGCTCACTCTGTTTCGTGCGTTGTTGTAGTCCACATGGTGTTTGTTTTTCCCTTCCCGTGCTTGAAATTTGGGCGGCTTCGTCTCGTATCCAACGGGGATTGTATCAACGCTCCCCAAGGCGTGCGAGACACGTCAGGTGTTGAACCAGCAACAACACCCGAACCATGACAGCGCATCCATAGACAACCGTAGGATAGGAACACCGTGCTTCATACGGGTCGGATTTCTATCGCCCGCAGCGGGCTTTGTTTATCGCCCGCAGCGGGCTTTGTTTAGACGGAATCCGACGCCCTTGATCCAAAGACGCCCGTGCATTTGTACCTCGTGCAATTGGTCTGTGCCGTGTGAACGTGTGCACCACCTGTTCGTTGCCGGCCGGCGTCCACAGAACCAGCCAACCTCACACCCGATCTTCAAACCGCGCGGAAACAAACACACACACACACACACACACACGGGGTCCCAATGAATGGCATTTAGGAGTGTAATTTTTTTTCACCTGCACTGAGACTGACGTCTTTTCATTGGTCAGCCGGTTAGCGCGGTCGATGTTAAAAAACACACACACACACACACACACGGGGTCCCAATGAATGGCATTTAGGAGTGTAATTTTTTTTCACCTGCACTGAGACTGACGTCTTTTCATTGGTCAGCCGGTTAGCGCGGTCGATGTTAATTAACACACACACACACACACACAGGGGCGGTTGTGGCAGCTGGGGGTAGGCATGGCAGCCCTCGACGCCCACCTCCGACACACGGCGCTGTCCAGCGAGGCGTCGGCGGCGGCCGCTCAGGAGTCTGCGGGGAGCGTTGTTGTGTCCGGCGACGGGGGCGGGGACCCTTTCTGGGAAGCGGGCGGGCTGCTCCTCGCCGCCGTGGTCGAGCACGCGTGTTTCGCGGCCGGGGTGGTGCTTTTCGCGACGAGCAGGGTGCGCACGGTGGCGGCGGCAAGGGCGCGGCGAAACCGAAATCGACAAACCGGCCGGCGAAGCACACGGAGCACTGGTACCATAAACGGCGTTCGGCAGGAGGAGGAGTGGGATGAGTATGAAGGCGGCGGCCGTAACGCCGCCGATAGAAGAGACGACGATGAGTGGAGAATTAGAGGTGATGTCGGGGGCACCGGTGGGCTGGGGGAGGGACGACAACACAGACGACAGGACAGGGCCGGGGAGGAAGACGGAGAAGACGGAGAGGACGGTTACGAGTCTTCCTCGTCCTATTCGCTGCCCCCGCCACGACCGGATTCTTCCAGCACAGTTCCATCGACTGTGCCGTCTTCCGCGACAGCGGCGGCATCGCCTCTGTATGTTGGTGGCGGCGGCGGCGGTGGTTCTTCCCGTGCAGCCAAGATGTACATGGCCGTGGTGTACCCCCTGTTTTTCAGACTCCTCGCAGCGTTCGTCATGATCTGGGATCGACAGGTTTGATGCGCCATGTCTTTTGAGCTGACTGACGCATCCTCATCATCTTGTCCCTACCTCTGGCCATATTTCTCTCGAAAAACTGCAAGAAGAAACTTTTCAGAGCATTGATGTTACGGTGAACAACATGTTGCACGAATGCAGACATTTCGTGCTATTTACCTGTAGCTTCTCAACCTATGAGATTGCAACTATGTTGGCTACCGTCTTGCGTTGCTCCGTAGGGAAGCTCCTGCTCCTGACTGTACAGGACTCGAACCGCCCGATTCATCCCCTTATCCCGCGGTTCAGGTGGCGATCCTCAATACCATCGAGTTGCTAGTGGCCACCATGCAGTTCGTCGCCCTGTCTGCCGTCGTCGGGGGGCCCGCAGCGGTGAGCGGAATGGGCGAGGGGGGCGTCGCCGCCATGTCCGTCTTGGCCGGTCTGGCTTCCAAGATGGCAGCAAGAGCGGTCCTGTGCCTTTGGTTCGGCAGCGACCCCAGGACCCTCCGGATGCTGTGAGTCGAGGGGCGCCATTCCGGGGCTAACGGGACGGAAAACGCCGCACGGCAGTCCAACTACGACTATTCAGGCATAAACACAGGAGGTGCGGAGAGCACATCAGACATCGTGCCCTTGAGGTTTACGTCAGGAACGCATCTGTTTTGTGAATCCTCCTTGGCAAGGAATGCAGGGCTTCGTGCGTGCCTCGAGCCTGCGTGCTGTTGGCCGTGTTTCAGTGGTGGGGGTGAAACCATAATATACCGCTGCCTGTGCATATATCGTCGCTCTGAAAAGCCGTCGCCCTTCGGACTGAAATGTTTTCTTGGGTATGGCAGTCGGTGCCAAACGATTGGGACGGACGGTGATCCCTTAAGAGCGGCAGCCGCTGTCTCTTGATATGATGTGAGATCTCTGCCGTCGGCCTTACGCTGCGATAATGCAAGCTGCGTGCTGACTGCGTGGGGGCCTTCCACCAAGCAGCTAGTTGCCGCCCATCACCTCAGATCAACAACGGTGAAACCATCCATCCTCTGCTTACTTGGTTTCGACTTTGCCTTTACGAAACACGCGTCAGAAACCGACCACAATATGATAACTTCGGAAGCAAAACTTCGTAGCCGACCCCGACGTTTGCGCGATGAACATAACCAGATGCGAAGAGGCTCGGAAAAGCGAAGACAAGGTTGCAGTCTGCTTGAAACTGCTCCTCTACTTGTCTCAGGAGCTGCTGCTCTCGGCTATCACCTCGAAAATAACAGTGCGTGCGCCAACGAGACAGATCACGCCGGGTGGTACGAGTATCTCGAACTTTCTACTTTTTCCGTACACGACCCGGGGGATTCCTTCTAGCAGGGCACCTAGCCGTTCTACACGGAACGGCCAAAAAACAGTGGCGGTTTGGCTAATGCCAGGCAATCACATCTGCTCACGTCTGAAACCCCACCCCCGAAAAAAAAAACTCAAAACAGCGTACGCCTAGAAAATCCCGCGACAAGACACTAAATCAACCGGGCTTCTCGAGGCGGCATTTCTGTGAGAATGCGTCGGGCGAAAGCGCACCATGCCAACAAGCTTTGGGATTCTTGTTCAGTCCTTGCCCCGTCAAAATTCGGCATGACATGGCAAACAGACACATATCCGACTTCCTTGAATAATGTTGGAAGAAGGAAGGCGTTCACATGTCCAACATGGACTGCATGAGCGCCATGACGGTCCACATGCGGTTCTCGGCTTCTGGGAACACCACAGATCGCTCCGAGTAGAAGACCTTTCGTGTTGGGATTGATTAGGTCCAGAACAAGAGGGGCAGCAAAAAAACGGGTGCAATGGAGGGGAGAACGAGGATGAAATGGTAGAGGGACGACAAACGACCGGGATTTTAAGTGGGCAGGTGAAAATGTATGGATGCACTCGGACAGAAACTACGTGATGCACACATGATGGCACACGGCCGCTGGGCAAACTTGCGCGGAAAGAAGATGACACCTCCGCCACAATTGCCGTAGACAAAATAACTCTGCTACGATGACTGCGTGAGACGAGACAGCGATGAAACCACACGAATCCACGCTCACACAGCCCTGAATCCCTTTCCTCCAGGGCCAGTGTGTTGAAGGATAGGCCTGGGGCGTGATGGAAGCGCGGGGCATGTTTACACGTCTCTTGTGCTTCCACGTACGGAATAAATATTCACCAGCCGGGGTTGAGATTGTCACGTCATGGGGGTAATATCCACAACGAGGTTTCACGCAAAAAACTTTACTGCTGTGCGGCACGCGTTCCTTCTCGCTCACCGCATCGTCCACCTCTTCCTTGTGCCGGGGCAAGCAGTGCATGAAAATGGCGTCGTCAGCTGCGACGGACATAAGCTCATCCGTCACCTGCACGAAACGGAGACAAACGGGCCGGTTGATGTATGTAGAATACCCGTGTGCGTGCTAAATAACGTCGACATTCTCGACAATTCAAACGAAGAAGAGGGACAGAACAAGACAATCACGTTGTAGAGTGACTTCACGCGAAAGCAAAGAGGAAAAACAAAGCGATGGGAAAGACAATCACCCACCGAGATACCAAGGCGACACAGCAGTCAACGGGCGCGTACTCACACGAGCCTTACCAAAGACGTCTCCTGTCTATCGCAAGGCATCATCATCACGACAAACCATGACAAGGTCAGCCTTAGAATCGCAGTGAAAATGTTACCATCTTGCAGCTTGACGGGAACATTAACGGCAACCCGGTGCCTTACGACTCGGCGCTAAGTCCATACACTGCTCGAAGAATCCTTGGGGCTTAGCATTCTCCCTAGCGACTGGATAATGGTCCAGGTCGAAGGATGTTTTTCGCTCTCTTTGTGGGCAGGCAGGCGTACTCGAGAGGCCAAAATCCAGTGCCTCGTTTTGTGAAACAAATCAACACCCCATCAACAGTCTGCTACTACAGGAGCACTGCTGGCTGCTGCAACACGGGTCTCCTGCCTGTCATACTTTTACACGATTGGTCATCTTGAGATGCTTGAAGCATCAACATCAAGAGTCCCTCCCTGCTTGCCTGGTATCCCTCGTAGTCTTTGATCCTCTTGGCAGCCTCCTCCTCTTGCCCCATGCTCACCCACGTATCCGTCGCCACCACGTGTGCTCCCGTCACCGCCTGCATCATTCAAGGCACACGAAAGTAATAATGGACGTCGGGGGTGAAGGAGGGAGTTATCGTCACAACAGCAGCAGCAGGCAGCAAACTTTCCGGAAACATCATGACCCACGCTGACGCAAACCCCTGGAAAACAAACCTTCGAAATTCAAAGAAAATTACCAAAAAATAAAACTCCTCTGATGTACATGGAACTCCAGACCGAATCAAATGGACGCTCCGGCCCACCTAAAAAACACGCAACGAGGTTAAGTCCTCCGGCATCACACACTCCCAACATGTTACCCGGACGTGCAGTCATCATATTCGTTTGCGTCTTCACAGGAAAGTTGTTGACCTTTTTCCAGTCCAGCATCTACTGCGGCTGCTGCCTGTGACGTTCAAAGTCTAAAAACCTGAGAGGCACAAAAACGGTGAGGATGGACAAACGCCCCCCCCCAATGTGCACTCGAAAGCATCCTGCAGTTGCCTGCACCTGGACAGACGACCACACCGTCCAAATTGTCCAGACCCGGGACGTCCAGCACACCGCGGAAACACCATCTGCGCCAGACCCCAACTCCAGACTCAAGAAACAAAAGGTTGATTACCTTGCTCCCTCCTACTCTAAGCGTGAGTTAAAAAAACTATTCAACTCTGTCCCTCTTTGCGCTTTTACTTTCTCGTTCCCGCTGGACAAGGGAAAAAAAGAGAGGAGGGTTTAGCACTTGCCGTGTCGTCGATGTATGCATGCGATTGTTGTCACTTTGTCTCTATCTCGCTCTCTCCGCCGCACCTCCTTGGGGTCTGCCGTGATCAACACAGACGATCCGCTCTCCTTTGCCAGCGCCTCGGTCATGGCGGTCACCGCCGGGTCCGGGCGGTAGCCCTCCGGAGTCGCGATCCGGAGGTTGATGGCTGTCAATACAAAAGGAACGGGAAAGACAAGACCACATGCTTGGCAACACTCTTCCACGCGACGTCGATAGGTCTATCGACGGCTGGTTGGTTCCAAAAATGACCACGGCACAGGCGTGTGCGTTTCGGGCTCGCTCCACCAACGGACAGCCTGCGTTGCGTTGGAGGCCGATCACAGGGCTCCATACGAAAACGACAACGCGATACCAAGCGCAGAGCAGCGTGGTAACATTTTTGAGGTTCTTTCGCCCCTCATCCCGCCCCTCTCCGCACGATTCGCAACGCGTTACCACGCAGTAGCAGCAACAGCAGTGCTAGAGGGGCGGGGGTCTGTCCGACACGCGCAGTCACGAGGCTGTTCGCCGGGCGGGAGTCTCCGGTACATTTCATACTCACCCAGCTTGGCCGCTCCGAGCATGAGGTCGTGCAGGACGTTGTTTCCGTCCCCTACCCACGTAAACGTGAGCCCCTCGAGCTTCCCGAACCGCTCCTGAACACAAGCACGATGCACGGGGATTGGGGAGTTGGCCGTCATGCTCAAAGAGGGAGGAAGCAACGCGGCCCAAGAACGCAACCACTACGCCGTCGTTGTCGTCTTCGCGGTGAGGACATTCCAAAGCATCAAGACAGCACTATCAAACCGAACGACACCCGGTAGAACGACAGTCCGCAAGTGAATCCGGTCATTCGGTCAAGAATCATCAACAAAACAAGAGGTCACATCGATACTGTCATGGTACACTCCAATCTAGATATTCTGTGTAGTTTTGCTCACGTCTTTTTGCTGGGGCTGTTGGTTTACGGTGGAGAAGGCTGAATAGTACATGGTAGATCAAAGGTCACCTTCCTTTGGTCTCCCACGTATGAAGGGCATTTGTCCCAGTCGTGCAAGGAACGTGTGTGTCGTGCACGACGACTAGCATCACACACAAGTGATGACTTTCACCGATTTTTCGTGGAGTAATCAACCGGATTGAACGGCGTTTCTCAGGCGGCGTTGATACCCGGCGTGCCTCGACTACCACATCAACGGCAGGATGTGTTAGGAATGCAAGTGAATCATAGAGTTCGCGAAACAATAACGATCACCCGTGGGAGTTCTTTCAGCGCTTCTCCAGGAGCGAGGATCATGCTCGGTGTTGGGGCGACCTCTGGCGCCTTGCACAGCAGCAGCAATACCTGAATAGTCATGAGGTCGGCGAGCGTCTGCAGGGGGTGGTGCAGGTCCGACAGCGCGTTAATGACTGGCACGTGCGCCTCCGCCTTGAGCTCCTCCACGTCGGCGTGGTCGTTCACGCGGGCGAGCAGGAGGCTGTTGAAACCGGACAAGACCTGGACAAGCCATGCACACGTGCGAGGCGGAGGGGTGCGAGGCAGGCATGTGTTGCTTGCTTCCCCCTATGCGAACGCACCAAATGGTAGCTGCGTGATTTGGATAGGGTGCACAGCATCGGAAACCACAAGATAAGATCATGAACGACCTCAGCAACAGCAGCAGAGCCCATCCACTGACCTTCGCCGTGTCCTTCATGGACTCGTTGACGCCGAGCTGAATGTCGGTGGGGCCGAGGAAGAGGGCTCTACCCCCGAGGAGGCCCATCCCGGTCTCCGTCGACACGCGCGTGCGGGTCGAGCGCTTCTGAAAGATCATCGCCACGGACTTGCCAATGAGCTTCTGCTCCTTCTGCTTAGCGCGAGTTACAGCAGTGCGCGGCCAGTGAGGGCGAGGGCAGTGCTTGCTACGCGATCGAATCTTGCAAGATCGAAGATCATTGTTGGTGCTCAATGTTTATCCCGCATTTTTTGTTCTTGTCCGAAGCACCTAAGAGGTGAGAAATCAATTCCTTGGTTCGTGCAATTACTCTCGCCCCGAGAGATACAGGACGACAACAACATGAACACATTGCGGAGAGAACAAAGTCTTCCCCACGCTACTCCGAATACGGCAAGCTGGTAAAGGCAAGGCGGCAAAAAAAAAGTCTAGTCTATGCATGTGCGTAGTCTACATAGATTGCCTCGACTTTTAGTAGAGAGGGAGGCATGCAGGAAACGGCTCCCAGAACTGACACAATGGTATAGATATGCTCGCACTATCAATATTGGTGGCTGCCACTGCCATCCTCGCGCTATCCGGCAGCTACGCATACAGCCACAGTACCTCTATCGGGGTCCGCAGCAGTTAGTATTCCATGGCATGTGTACCGGGGCATGCGCATACCTCGATACCGCTGCTGCTGTCCTTGAAGGCTTTCTTGAGGGCGATCGAGCAGTCCAGCAACTCGATGAGCTCCGCTTTGCTGCCGTGGTGGGATCACACAGCCGAAACCGTACCAAAAACGTGTCACATCTGGGACAACATGCATAGATCGCGGCGGCAGGAGCCAACCGACACCTTGCGTGCTTGAACATGACTACAAAACGACTTGCACTCAACACCCGCATGCACAACAACGTGTCGAACGTGGCTTTGAAAGAGCCGGGGGCAGGAGTCAAATGCTGAATCTAAGAACAGGAATCGCTGTTGGGTGTCCAGTCCAAACATCAGCCTTGCTTGCGTTTGCATACACACGGACGGTATTGCTTGGTCTGGTCAACGGCAACCAGCATACAGGGGGCGCTACTATCCACACCGGCCGCATGATCTGCTTCGGCTCTCGAGCAGCGCTCCATTGTTTACCTGAGGTCCGCAATGGACATAAGCGAGCGCCCGGCCAATGACTTCACGCCTTGCACACCAGTCATACTGCCAGTTTTCGAGGGAAAGGAAGGGAGAGTGGCGTGTGTGGGGCGGCTGTGTCTGCTGTCTGCTGTCTGCTGTGCAGTGTGGAAAGTGGAGGATGGGGTAAGGATAGGATGCCTCTTGGGGGTTACGCGAATTCAATCACCCAGAACGTGTACCATACCCCAAGTGAGATGAGATGGTCACCTGTTTCACGCACAAACCACCAGAGCACAGAGGGGACGCTACGAGGAGCGCTGCTGCCGCCGATTCTATCCACCACCCAGGCCATGAGCCGCTTAAGCTACAGTGAGGCCCGGGATGGCATAGTGCACGGCGTGTCTGAGGAAGGGGTAGAGACGAAAGGGCCGTCAAATAGGTGCGAGAAAGAGTTGGTCCACAGAGAGCAGCATCACCCACGAACAGCAATGTGTTCGTGAACTATCTCGTGCAGATACCCTAGATGTGTGTGTGTACATGCCGCCTGGTTCAACGTGCATGTCAGCCGTATAGAATCGACACAGCAGTAGGATAGTCGAAAGTTGTAGCAACGCTTTCGTGCGAATGTTTAGGGTCGATTTGCCGAACTGCTGTAGCGATCCTGTTTATTCCCGTTAGTGTACGTATCGTACAACAGCGGTAGTCTAACGCCCATCAGGCGGACACACCGCCTCGAACGAAAGTGCTACAGCTTCGGGAGGGGGTCTGCGTCGGCGACCAACTTTGATGCCTATCAGTCGATGGATTCGCTGGCGGTAGGTGGTTCCTCTTCAATCCTTCCTCACCGCTGAAATTCTAGGTTCATCGGGTTTGTAACCATCCAGCGGTGTTACCGACCAAAAATGCGGATTCATTTGCCCCCTGCAGATTGCACCCAACAGGCACCAACAACGATCATTTCCCTGCCCCCATTCGCCGACTATTTTGAACTCTCAGCGGTGGCAAACGAAAGCGAGCGCGGGACGACGACATCGACGGCGTGGCGGAAGCAGAAGCGAACGGCGAGAGCGGTGGGGCGGCGAGCCCGGGCGCAGACTCGCTCAGCTCTTACTCGCTCATGGGTGTCGCCGACGGAAACGACGGCCAAGATGCTGCCGGAGGGGTATGTACGGTGGTAGAGGCAGAAGCAGCGGCGGACCGGGCACGATCGTCATCGGCTGATGGGAACGCCGGTGCTGGTGCTGATGCACCTGCTGCTGACGATGATGATGATGAGGTTGTAGAAATACCGCCGCCGTCAGCGGCACCTGCAGTTATGGAGGTGTCGGAGGAAGCAGTCTCTGGTCCACCAGGTACAGCTGCGGCCCCTATCTCGATAGAATCTGGTGAGGCTCCGCAGAAGAAGAGCAGGGGTCGCAAATCGAAAAAAAATCAGAAGGCGACCGCGAAAGACTTGGAGGTTCAGCAGGAAGACGGCGGCGATGGTAGTGGGAGCGTAGGAAGCGGAGAGCAACGCCCTAGCAAGAAGGCAAGGAAATCGGCCGGTGCAAAGGCTAAAGACAGCGACGGTGGCAGCGAAGGCGGCAGCGACTACGATGCCAGCGAGGGGGGTGATGCCGATGAGAGTAAGGGTAACGGTGACGATGGCGACGGCGGGAACAGCGGTGAAGGGGACGGGTCGGAAGGACCAGTTTTGTTCACGGTGGGCCAGCCGATGTCCAAGAAGATGAGGAAGATGGCGAAGGGTCGCCTGTCGAAGTGGGCCTTGAAGTTCACGGGAACGAGGTGCGTTTGTTCCAAACACCGGTGATAATTGTTTTTACACCCCATTAAGAGCGGAAAAATGTCTATCGCTCCGCGAAGTACGGTTCGTCCATGTAGCACCACTCGTTTGTCGTAGGAGTGCAAGCCGCTTCCTCGGCGTTCGTTTTCTCGATGTTCGCCAGCCCCCCCCCGTCCAAGGCCCGTTCCCTTCTACTTTTTCTGCCAAGACGATGTAAGCGCGCCCTTGACGAACCCCGACGAACACCCCAATCGTGTCATCGCTGGATGCAGGACCTACGCGCCCCCGGCCGTGCCGGTCATCGAGCCAATCAACGATGACTATCTCGCGAGCTTCGGGCGGTCCTACGCCGAAGCAAAGAGCCTCACTGCCCTGGACAAGAAGGATAAGACAGGTACGCAAGAAGACGACGACGACGACGACGACGACGACGGCGGCGACGGCGACGGCCATAGCCAAGCCGGCGACGAAAATGGCGGCGGTGGCGACAGCAGCAGCGGCGACAAGGAAGGTCCGTCCGACGACGAGAAGAACGGCACTGCCGAAAAGGATGCTGCGGACCGGGAAGCGGCCAAGACCGAGGGTTCGGGCTCGCCGACGAAGAAGAACAGTCTTAGCGGCGGACGGAAGAAGCACGGCGTGTTCGTCGTGAATCTGCTGTACACCTTGTGCGACGAGGAGAAGCTGGAAAGTCTCTTCAGCACATTCGGGCGAGTTACTGCGGTCGTGCTGACCAGACCCCCCGAAGGAAGAAGGTGAGAAGTGCGGAGCATGAGCGAATCAGTTTTCTTGCTACATCTTCCTCTTGTCCCCGCTCTCCCCGAGATTCCGATGAGCAGGAGCACCGTCAGTGGCATTCAAGATTGGAGCCATTTTTTATCAACGTTTCGAGTGCTCTGTTGTGCTTTTGCCATGTTTCCGGTTTCTGTTGGCCACCTTTCTCGGGTATAACCCTTGAATCCGAATAATTGCAGAAGGTCGCGGGAGTGATGACGGCGTCTATGTTGTTTATTACGCACACAAAGAAATGACTCCTGCGGGCATTCACCGCGGTTTCTACTAATAGTGCTGGTATTCTTGAACGCCAAGAATGAATAATAGTTGTGGGTATTTTTTTTTTTCTCCCATCATTGGACTCTGTCGTCTGCCCCTCTGGCCCCCATCCTCCACTTGTACTAGCTAGACGACCCAACCGGGGTCACATAGGAGGGGGGGTTGGACCCCCTCCTGCGGTTCCGTTTATCGCGAGAAGGGTACAGCAATCCCTTCCCTCGCGACTTATGAAGTCGATCAAGTTGACTTTTAATAACAACGAGCTTTGCAGCGCATCGCTTCCACCTTAGACCAGGATTAAAATCGTGAGAAAAAACTTACTCTGCCGGTCCTCGAACCCATGACCTGACCCTTAGCAGACTGCGAGGGTACCCACTAGACCACCGGGGCGACAGCTGCGGGTATGTACGGTCGAAGCAACACGTGTTGTCTCATTTCCTACGCTCCATATATGTTGGTTGCGCACATATGTAGTGATTGAGTCAGTTCGTTTTCTGGTGTCCTTTGTCCGACATGATGCCTGCGACATGTGATCTCCTGGGGCCGTATCCTTCTTAGCCTCTCACATTTGTGGTGCTTTCTCTGTATCTCATCGTCCGCCCCTCTCCACCACCTCCCTTCCTCCCACAACCACCCCCACAGGGTTTCCGGTAGCGCTAGCGTGTACTTCGACACGTCGGAGGAGGCGCAGAAGGCACTAGCCGCGGACGGCATGGACATTCGTGGACGCTGTGTCGGCATACGAGAGGTAGGCTCGTTGTATATTCTTCGACACGGACGGAGTATATCTCGCGACACACCGCAAGCGTGAGGGTGGTGAATTCAAGCCTTATCATCCCACTCCCCAATAGAACGGAGTATGTCTTGTGACAAACCGCAAGCGTCAGGGTAGTGAACACTGGCTTTTTCATCCTACCCCCGAATGCACGCGCAGTGTTGTCTCATTTCGTAACGGCAGCGCTGCTGGTGTACGGGGGGCCGACGTGCACCGGGACACTTGTTGTCAGGAAGCAAGGCCCGGGAAGCGTTGTTAGCCGTGACGACCGTAGTTATCACTGGGGGGCACATCTGATTGAAGTTTGCCCGCCCGTTCAAACGTGAATGTCACGACGGGGGCGGGTGGTTGAGTTCTTGCCTTTGGAAATTCAGCGGCCAGGGGTCATGCCTTCGTCCACCCAGCCTCCGACGTCATACTGCATTTATCGCCTCGGCTTGACTCCACT
This sequence comes from Ectocarpus sp. CCAP 1310/34, assembly GCA_902602495.3. Lineage (NCBI taxonomy): Eukaryota > Phaeophyceae > Ectocarpales > Ectocarpaceae > Ectocarpus > Ectocarpus sp. CCAP 1310/34. The sequence continues at coordinate 54,059 of CACKRE030000954.1, forward strand.
CTTGCACATCCCTTCGATCTCCAACACGATGAGTGCTCCGACCAACGCTGTGCAACCTGCATCTCATTTGATTTCTAAATTCCAGCACGGTAGATCATCATCGTGGGTGTCCGTCTTTTTTGTTTGTTGTTGGTGCCTTGTCGGCAGGGACCAGTTGTTGGCTGCTGCTGCCCCTTGTCGACATGCACGCAAGGCTTGTTTTGTGTCGGGGATCGATCACCTATGGATATCGCGCGGTTCATGTCCTCAAGTTCTTATATCCTGTTTCGTGGTCTCGTTGGCGGTGTATTGATCTTTTGTAGGTGAGACTGAGTGTCGACAAGAGGTACTTCGTCGAGCCTGAACAGGCGGCCAAGGCTACCAACAAAGCTAAGCCCCTGGAGGAAACGAGGTGCACCCTGTGTGGGGCGATTGGGCACGACGACAAGGTGCGCGCGTTCGCGTTGCTGTTGATTGTTTTGTTGTTGCCGGCGTTGCTGTTGTTGCTGCCGCGGCGGCGGTGTGTTGTTGTTATTGTTGTTGTCGTCGTCGTCTTTTCGTCAACGACCGTTCCGATCTCTGTTCAGTGACGCCTACCAGCCATTGCTTTTTATTCCGACTGGCATGAACGCCTTCCTTGATCACAGGCAAAAGTACCCGATAAGGGCACACTTTGGGATGTGTATTTTGTACTTGATCCATGTAGATTGACCCGAATTCCAGGTCGAAGCACGCTGACGAGCATCGTACAGGTGACATGAAAGCACTATATTGGCGTGCGATCATGTAGGAACGTTGGGACAGGTTTGTTTTTGAACGGCGCATGTCTGTGTTTCTTCCCCGTCTCTGACGGGTGTCTGTGTTCGTACGCAGTTTTGACGACGACTGTTTCCGCCAAAGAACAATACCACCCACACATACTTCTCCTGCCGCCCTGCGCCCTACACATGCACGCGGCGAGAACATTTATCGCTCACTGCTGCTGCTGCTGCTGCCGCCGCTGCCGTCTCCTCAGAACTGCCCGTTCAACGCGTGCTCTCGCTGCTGGGAGGAGGGGCACCTCGCGGACGCCTGTCCCTGTGTTGATGAGATGGAGAAGAGGCCCGAACCCTACTGCTCGGTCTGCGGCAAGGCTGGTCACTCGATCGATGTGGGTACATAGCGTCTGGGTTGGCGGACGCAAGTTGAAGTGCGATGATAGCGTTGCTATTGCTGGGTTTGCCGGAGGTGTGATGTCGGTGGTGTGGTGTTGTTTATCTCTGATCACCGCACCTTTTTTCTTGTATTCATGGCTTTGTCATTACTATCTTATCCACGACACACAAGTACAAAGAGACCAGAGTGGGTTGTTGTTGTTGTGGCTGGCTTCTGGTGGAAGGCCGATGTGTTTTCAATGATCAGGCGGTCGCGGTCGAAGCTTGTAAAGAATGTTACACCTTCTCCGGATCCCACCCGCTAATCCACAAATCCTTTCCGTGGGATGCACCGACCCTGCTGGCGTCAGGCTTGCGAGACGGCTTGTAAGGGCAAGTCCCAGCTCAAGTTCAGCTGCATCACCTGCAGAGACGATGGCCATACTCAGTGCGGAAAGGAGGCAACCTTGGTGTTTGGAAACGAGCGAGGCGACGCCATGACGTGCTGTAACTGCGGCCTGGAACGCCACGACAGGTGTTCCTGCCCTCATCAGACGGAGGCTGAGATCCTTCGGGGGTGCGGCTACAGGTTCAGCAGGTGCGTTTCGCTTTTGGTTGTCCGTCGCTGCAGGGCCAGCGCACGACCGAGAAGCGCGCTCGAGAGAGAGAGACTCACGCATGGTACTGCCACGGAGAGAGGCCTTTCGTGCACTTGCACTGCGTATCTTCGGAATCCTTTCCTTTGCCACATCCTCTTGCAAACGATTTATCCAATGTAAAAGACCAGCGATGTACTGCATTGGCATTGGCGTTGGCATGTGCAACGCTCTTGTGTGAACAAGGGCCTCGCCTTATCTGAAGAGATGAGTGTTCATCCTGTTTTGGTCCAGATGATCGCCGGCGGTGCTAGTCGGCTGCTTGCTACCAACGGGGAAGAAGTTGTCCTGACGGTGTTGAGGTTTCTTTGTCCCTCGCCAACATTTTGTTATACCGAGCGCATTTTGGTGTGTGCTTGTGGTCACACCAAACAGCTGGTTTGTATATATCCATAAACCCATGGTAGGTGTCTCCGGGAGCGCACAACCAGTGGCGAGGTACGCGCGATATGGCGTAGTTTCAGCTGTGATTGGGTCTTCATTTCTTTGAGGCATAATGTTTGCACTGCAAATGGACAGCATGCGTGAAATGAAATGCGGCAGTTCCTGCTGGTCATAGTACGGCATACGCATTGTGCTTGGGATTTGATTAATGTACCGCCGTACTTATCGACCCGCTTTGTTCATCCACTCCAAAGCTTGGCGGGCGGGGGCAACCGACGGAAGTCGACGGGAGGAGGGGGGAAGACCTACATGATGTGCTACAACTGCGGCAAGCAGGGGCACGGCAAATCGGAATGTCCGCTACCGAGGCAAACCCAAACCCCCGGTCGCTTCGGAACGTGAGCGTACTGTTTGTTTATGTGTTGGGATGGGTGGTGGTGGCGGTGTTGCGGTTGTACCGGAGGTGTTGGTGCTCTGGCGGTGGTTGTTATAGTTGGTAGTGGTGCTGGTGTTGGTTTGTGGCCGTGGAGGAGTACAAGGCTGGGTGAGTGATGGTGGCGTGGTTCTTTGTTGTCTCGCCTGGCCGATCTGTGTGTCGCGCCTGCAGGGCTAAGTTCATGAACCACTCCATAAATAGGGTCGAGCTTCCCTCCCGTTCCGAGTTTCCCTCCTGCTCCCACCCCCGCATACTGTTGTTCTCTACTATTTGCGGTATCGGCGCTTGTACTTTGTAATCACGCTCGCCGGCCGGGTTCTCGTCACTGGATCGTTGATGCTTGTTGCTGGCCTTGGACCCCACCACAACTGCTATCCTTGGTCGATATATCCACACCAGGTGCTACCTCCCGAACCTTTCGCTGCCGACGTCAGCTGATTTCTGACGTCGGCAGCAAAAGGTTCGGGAGGTAGCACCTGGTGTGGATGTATCGACCAAGGATAGCAGTTGTGACGGGGCCTAACAAGGCCAGCGACCGTGTGATGACGCATTACATGCGCCGAACTATAATATCGTCCATCATACTTCCCTGACTAGCATCAGCAACAACCAAAAACCACAACTGGAATTACGAATCCCGTTTCTCCGTGGCTCGTTTCAATTTGTCCGTCTTGGGACTGGATGGCATGCGTACTAGCAACAACTACAACCGCAACGACCAACCCCGTGTCCCTGCCGCGGACTGGAAACAAGAGTGGTCCGCAAGCAGCAACACCCTCAGCTTCAACAGCCTGAGGCAGAACCACGGGAGCGGCAAGTTCAGGAACGATCCAATGGGGTCCGACCAGCAGCATCAGCATCAGGCGCAGCAGCCAACGCACCTACCGAGCGCGTATCTCAACGACCTTGCGCAGCCGCCCAGCCCCTTGCAACCCACGAGGCGGGACGGTGGTGCTGCCGCTTTCAGCGGTCCCCCGTCGCCCCCTCATCACCACCGCAACCACAACAGCCATCTCAACGGGGGAGGTTACCATCAGCATCAGCAAGAGCGCGGCGGCACACACAACCGGTACCATCACCAGGTGGCTACTCCGACGGACTCGCAATCATCATTCCCCAGGTGGGGTGACGATGCCGCCGTTAGCAATGGCGGCTTCGGCAGCGGCACTCTTCACCGGGCGTACCACCCTGGAGGCAACTTTGGCAGCGACAGCAGCGGCGGCGGCGGGAGGAGGGTGGAGGATAGGCACAGGAGCAGCGGCCACCGTGGGGAGAGATACAGCAGCAGCAGGGGCGGAAGTGACAGGTACAGCGGGGGTGGGTCATCACGTGCTCAGAAAGGAGGTTACCACTCGTTCAGCAGAGACCAACACCAGCCGGCTCCTACCCCGTCACCATTTCACAGCCATCACAGTAGTGGTAGTCATCAACGTTCTCGCTACAGCAGCGGACAGCCACACTCCTCCGGTGGGCAGTCACACTCCGCCGGCCGACGTGCGGGCGGGACGAGGGACTCGCACGCCAATCCTAGAAGCTACGGTTACTAACTATCGCAGTGAACTTTGTGGCAGCCAGGAGAGTGGTAGTTGTGGACCTTTAGAGGGCCCTGATAATAGGTTTCATGGCCATTCAAGCACGTGAGATAGGCTCGCCCCATTTTCACCTGCTACTTGTTGATTGCCTGGAGGGAGCGCTGTATACCCACGGTCACGACCGTTGATGGGGTCCAACCCTCGCACGTGAAGGGCTTGATGCACGATGCCGCCTCAACAGTGTCGTTCCCTCCTCTGCGGTAGTTGTAGTAGATGGAATAGCCCGGCTGCCCCTTCCCGCGAAGAGACCCTCCATTCCCAACACGAAGAGAATAGCGAGGGAACATGATATGCCCTAGCGATCCTTTACGTGGTATGGTCGCCCGCAGGGTTCTTTTAACACCAGGGTCTTTTGTGTTTGTTGTGTTCTGTTTTCTTGTCTACATTTGTTTGGTTTAGATGGTCCACTGGCAAACCTTGTGACAAGGGGTGTGTGGTCTCAGTCCAAATCAACGAACTACGCTTGAGCGAAACGCTCGACGTTCCTTGTCGACGGGCAGAAGGAAGGAGGTGGGCATGCAGTGCAAGCCACGCAAGCCACAGGATTTCCGAGAGTTTCGTTGGCCCTACCCTCGCGGGGAAATCGTTGCCAAGGGCCTATGGTGACTGCTGTGGACATGCGAAATAGTCTGCTGGCAGGGCACGGTTGAATCTTCTGCCGGCCCGACAAATTTGGGAACTTAAACTTACGCCCTGCTAGAAAGAAAGAGGGTATTTTCGTGTACTTGTGGAAAATGATGTGCAAGCTGCCGAGAGGTCTACTGTAGCTGTCCGCGTTAAACCCGGGACGGCGCCGTGCTGACGTTCCACAGTGTACATGGCGGTACCCTCCTCGTGGTGACTGCGTCACGAATCTCTCTTGTTGTAATTATGTCGAGTGCGGCAGGGTGTTATGTGCAGTTCAGACGCAAATATCATGTGCACACGTGAGATGCAGTGGTAGCATAGTGCATGTTGTCGCAGGAGCGTCGAAATTTCTTTGAATGTTGTCTCATCTCGCACAGGCGGTTCAGCCTCCGCCCTCGAGATGTTTGGCGTCCTCAAGTCTCGCTTTGTTTCTTACCGGACCGAAGGACAAATACTCTCAAGCAAGCCTCTTTGGCAAATGGCGAACTTTTCATTGGTGTCCATTTATTTGCGAAGAGGCCGTAATCAGGGACGAATGAGCAAATGACGCACCGGATGTCCAAACGTACTGCGCAAGGATATACAACCAGTCTAAGGATGCATGCGTAATGTAGCCAGGACGATGTGCGTGTGGTTGTCTGACAAAAAGCCCGTATCGAGTGAGGGGCGGCAGATGGAAACGACCATGTTCACGTTTTCCCAGAAAACAATTTAGATGTTACGTGCTTCGGAATATTGGCAGGGGAGCCGCCACCGTAGATTCGTGTGATGTGAGGATCGGTACAAACACCGCGTTGATCACCATGAACGTACGCATTCTTTCTGTTCAATATTTTGTTCGAGTAGCCTAGCATATGAGATGCACGTACAGCAGTGCAAGATGATTTTGTTGTTGGCGGTCATGCGTGTTATCATGCCCAGTGGCACTCAATACCGACGCCCGGAGTGCCAGTGAACCTACTCGCTGCGCCCTCAAGAGATGCACCGTGTGTAGAGTGGTACCAGGACTTCTCACCCTACACAGGGCTTACTTGAAAGTGTGTTGAAGGGTACATGATGATGTCTGTCTGGGACGGACATCCTCAGGCATGGTCAGCTTCTTGCATCCAAATGGCTGGGTAGCGCCGGTTGGAACGAAACACACCCCTCGTGTTGTGTTGATCTATGCTGGATCGCCAGCCCAGAAGGTGTCTGGAACTAACGGGCCGGGGGTTGTAGCCTCGGTCTCAACTCAGTTTTTTTTTTGCGAGGCAGAGAGCTGGGGCCGTGGCAAAGGCAAGAATAATCGTTGTTGGTGTCGATGATGCTAACCTGTAACCTGGAAATGTCCTCCCAAGGTTTTCTGTAATTATGCTCATACTATGGCCCGCCGCCGAGTCTGAGTTCACAATTTCCGCGGGCGTATCAATGCCGAGCAACGTTAACGTCATCAAAGGTGTGCGGGCCCCCTAAAAGGACGCAGCAAATGAGCCCTTCGTTTCGTACGGGAAGCCCTTTTCATGCAGGAAAGGTTGGTATTCATTGCACGCAGATGTTCGTTGTTCGTGGCGGAGGACCTGCAAACAGATTATCAGTGTGTAACTTTGCACTTCGCATGCACCTCGCAGAAATATACCGCGTTATCCACCACAGCAGTATAGCCACGATGAACCACCGCTCGCTATGGTTGTATGCACCAGAAAGGCAAATTCATCCCTGGTAACTGGTACCCGCATAAACCCCCATAAAAACTAAAAACTATCACACCAATCCCTCAGGCTTGCCTGTAACAGAGGTGTAGTCGCGAACTATGTACAATGGACAGGTGTTGCCAACACTTGTGAATGAAGTGGAAGGGCGAATGTACCAGTTGCGAGGCCCAGATATTTCGTTTTTTTTAATGTTTTTGTTCGACACCGGATACGCATGAAGAAATACGCAGAAATGACGTGATACAGTGAAACACGAGCGAATGCGAAAAAACTCGAAAGGTGAGATTCGCTCTTTGGCGAGAAATCTACCCAGTCTCTCAGAGAGTACACACGTTTTGCGATCATCCATGCAAATCATTTTCAATCAATAGGTTGCCATGCAATTGCCCAGGTACGAGCCCAGGTACAAACACGTACCAATCACCGCCCTCTCTTCCCGTCTGCCGTAAAATAACAGCACTGATCATCTCAAGTCATGATTGATTTGGCTAGGCTATCAAATATGATCATTTTTGATCCGTTGAAGAGGGCCCCGTCTCCAAGACGGCCCTCGCCAAGTATCGTCTACGCAAACAAGGTACATTGCATCACATCACCATTCCGATACGTTCATCCCCAAAATGAAAAACAACACAGGGCGACGGCACAAGGGGCAGAGAGACATGGTGAACGTCACTGAGCCCGAAAACAATGGGTACTGAAGCAGGCAAACAGACGCCAACTCGTTCGTTTGTTCAATGCTTGCCCCAAATCACTCTCACGTAACAACAGAACGACGGAGAACACACCAAGTCCCGCCCCCGCAACAACTCTTCCATGGCATTGCACATGAGGGGTGTCGTACCACGGTACAAAGGCCGTGATCGTCTAAAGTCATGGCCCATCCGAAAGTGGCACCCCCGCCTTCGGACTAGCTCTAACATGAGCGGGGTGGTGAAATCAATGACTGCGATCGATTTCTCGAATGCCGAAATCGGGATTGATTACGACGAACCCTACCTACCTCTCGGTGCTGATCCCGACCTAGTACGGTCGTGGCAACGGTCCAAAGGGAGAGAGGCATGATACCTTACTTCACCTATGGCGCCTTCTCTCATCGATAGCCGCGCGAGAACGGGGAAGGGCGGGGAGGGGCAGGGCAGAGGGGCATGCGGCAATGCCCAGGATCGCATTGCGGACGGCCAGTGGTCGTCAACCCGTGCGCGGTGGCGCGAATGGCGAAGTTGTTGTCGCCGGTGACGAGGGTCACCTGCGGCAATACAATAAAACGAAGGGAGAACGCGGTTTCAGCATGCGTCCATGAGATGAATGAAAGACGGTTGGATGCGCGGGTCACGCATTCACGTCCCAAGCTGTTACGTGCAACGCGGAAACTGAGGTATTGCGTTTTTTGGTCGAATACGCGTTCAACTCTGTTTGGAGGTGTTTCAACAGCCATGGTTTTGGTGGAGGAGCTTGTTGCACACAAATTGACGTCAATGAAGAAGGTCACGCTCAATCGATAAATACCCTGCAGGTGCCTCTTGCAACACCAAGGACACCCATGAGCACGGTAGATATTCTTGAACAGTTGTTACGGTATTTTTTTTTTTGGGGGGGGGGGTTGTTTGCAGCAGCCAACGATACATGTGTTTTAGAAGGACACCGCTTGCATGGTGTGTGCGTGCGGGCCGCACCAGGTTGCGGATTATCTGTCGGCAGGGGGGATGGGAAAGCAGGGTGCTGTGTCCAATGCTAGAGTTTTTGTCGCCATGTGGTGCTCATTTGTTGGCGGTGTGTTCATACTTGAATCTCGGCAGCTCATCCTCGTCTCGCAAATCGCCATCATTCGTGCCCCAACATTGGAGCGACAGGCGCATATACGCCAAAGCTGGCGACATTGTTGCACTCGCCAGGTCAAAAACTTTTGGGCTGTGCTTGGAGTAGACACGAAACCAAAGCCACATCGGGTTTCAAGTCCTCCAGCTACACCACGGCGCTAGGCCTCACTAGGCCTAATCCCAACCCTAACCGACACGCACACCCCAAGCTAGGTTGATGTGCAGTGGGTAGGCCTAGGTCGCTGAACCGAGCTACTGGAGCGTGCAAGAATCTCGCAAGCTCTGGCGTATAAACGCCTCGTCAACATTGGACACAGCCCCCTGCTTTCCCATCCCCCTGCCGACAAATAAACCGCAACCTGGTGCTGCTCGCACGCACACACCAAGCAAGATGTGTCCTTCTGAACACATTTCTCGTTGCCGGCTGCGAACAACGCTCCCCCAAAAAACATCGGAACTACAGCGTTGGTCCACGATCTTGAAACGGGACGGTACACACCTTGCGCGGCGTGTCGATTCCTTGCGTGAAGAACATGCAGCAGTTGAGAATCGAGTCGTCGCCGCCGAGGCCCTCGGGCCTACTGTGATGTCCGTTGTCCCTGCAAAGGAGAAAATGCCACAAGCGTCAGCGATACAAAACCCCTCCCATCATCACGGCAACTGATCACACCAGCATGGTTGATGGAGAGCGGCGCACAGCGCATTATTTCATCGTGGACAACGGCGTCATCCCGTGTACAGACTGAGCATCAGATCTACAGGACCTTTGCGCCGAACCGTCTTTCAGATATATGAGAAATTCTAAATGTGCCCATGCTCGGGTTCCGGTTGTTCCTGTGGGTTTGATTTGTTTGGGGTGTCTATCGTGGAGGTGATTGCCGGCCTCTCTCCAGCGTGTTGAGAAATTGGTGGCACTCTTATGCAACCGCTGAAACGCACGGCTGTCAAACGAGAGAACTACGCACTGGTGGCTCACCGGAAAAGCTCCGTGTCGTCCTGGACGCGAACGACAGGGAACTCCCTTCCGCGCTCGAGAGGTTTTTCGACGAGGCCTCGGAAGTATCGGTTGGCCTTCTGCGCCTGAATGTGACATTACGACACCAGAGCACACGAAAATGTTTTCCTTGTTGACGAAAAGCTAACCCATTATTCAACATTACTTTGTATAACGATTTGAGTCCAAGGGGGAGTTTGTCGGTTGACTCTGAAAGTCGTAGACGAAGATCTTGCAGAAGCATGCATCAGCAATAATAACAATCCGATTGCAGGAGACGTCACCGTGAAGGCTTGTCCGCGACGAGCTGGGAGCGAACGCGGTCGCTCAGAAAGTCTCGATAACAACAGCAAAAACCTTCGCGACGACACCAACCTCCCCTTCGTCAGAAAACCACGAGAGAGATAGAACGAGACTCAGCCAACACCACAACAACTACCCACCACAGGCCGCAACACCCACTCACGCTGGAGCGAGTAGCCTCGTCTCGTCCGCGAGTCTTGAGCCTGTCCAGCTCGGTCAACACCGCCTTGGGTATGAGGACGGAGGTGTCCTTCTGCCTGCCCGCGATGTCGCTCACGCGGCACATGGTATCGGCGAGCCGGTGGATGAGCCAGTTCGTGTCGAACGCTACCAGCACAGGAGCCGTCGGCACCGCCAGAGAAACTGCAACACACATGCAAGAGTAATTGAGATAGGCGGGGAAGAGTTGCTCATCTGTTGTGTTCTCGATGCTGTATATTGTTTTGTAGTCGTGGTCGCCGTCGTTGTCGTTACAACTGCTGTGCTCTTCGGGCAATCACGCAACCGTCGCTTTGAAACCATGGCAATCCCAACCCACCTGTGTCCTTCTTCTTCTTGATCTCTTCGACCTTCGTCTCTAGCAGCTGGGATCGCTGGGTCGCTAGCTTGTCTCTGCTCTCCATTAGCTCCAATCTCGCCTGCAGACAATAACAGCAGTGTATTCCGCGAGAAATTTCACCGAGTAACCACTGAACAACGTAGGTAGCAGCTCAGCTTCAGTCTTTCACACGCGGTCGCGCAACGTGCGTTTTGCCAATATTCTTTGGCCTACCTTCGTCTACAGAACTGCGGTCGGATCCGCTGATCAGTAAGGAACTCTCATTATTACCCCTCCCGCTTCGTTGTTGTTGAGCTCAGTTTGAGGTTTCTACTCTTCCATCTCCCGTTCCAACAGCTCACATATTCTTCTCATCAGACTGAAGCGCTGTACTGGCAAATTCTAGAGGCAACGCAATGGACGTGGTAAACGCCGAACTTGACCTCAAGCACTCCAAACAGCAAAGCAAAACCATAAACGCCGACTCACGAGGAGTGCTGGGAGGGCCTCTATGGCATCCTTCTTTTCCTGGCAGGCGACCTTGATCCAGCGGCGGGTTGTGGGGTTGTAGGCCCAGCCGTCGGCGTAGCGGTCGTCCACCGTCTGGTACTTGGTGCCCTTGTACGGCTTGATCTCTCCTGTGGACGTCAAATGTGCGATGGCACCAAGGTTAGCCGAAGCCAAACGGATATACGAAAATCATACCTCACCTGATCTAGAAGAAAGGCGACAAATTCAATGGCAGCTGGCACAGCAGTAGTGGGAGGGTGTTTCTGCACGAAAAAGTCGGACAGCAACACACAAACCACAACAAATATGGATCTGTTCACGTAGCTTTGCTTGGTGCCCTTGTGTGAGGGGCTCAGTTCTTCCGGTATCCTCTTCATTTTTATACTACTTTGCTGACAAGTGAGCTGTTGTCTTCCTCTGTCAGAGCCAGAGACGAGACACTTCATGACCAAATAGCCACAATCGCAAACGTCAAACGTCAAGGAAACAGCGCCCTTCTGATCTCACCACGCCAAAACAAGAACGCCGAGTTGTCCCGCGCAACAAGGCTATCATCACCAGCGACGACGAATTGACCACCACGTCCACCCCTGCCACCGCAGCCAACGATCAGCAGCAGCACCCAGACCGGCCTCACAGCTCTTCCCACCAACGACAGCAGGTGCAGTAGCACAGGCATGAACGCTACAGTAGAACCCACACGAAGATGATCAAAATGCAAGCGTCAACCGCAGCAGTTGGTAAGCAAATACACCATGTTAGCACCAGCCAGGGATACCTGACGCGGTGGCCTCTTTGTACTCCTTCAGCGACAGGTATGCTTTCCCCTTTCCCGCGTCGTCGCCGTCGGCGACTTTCTCCTTGCCCTTGTCGGCGACGCTTCCCTTGCCCGCGTCTAGCTCGAGAGCCGTGAGCTGGCTAGCGAGCTGCTTAAGGACACGGAAAAGACGAACACAGATGCAGGTAGCATGGCAGTCACACGAGAACCGGGTAGCAGGCGGGGAAGATAATAAAGGCTCACTACTCGAGTTGCTTGACGTGATCCGTCTACACATCACGGTTTTCGTGGGCAGTCCTGCATGTTTTCCGAGCCTGAAGGTGTGGCAGCAGTTTTCACCTTATGATCTAATTTTTTTGGCGTCACGCTTCTTCAACGCGACTCCGATCTACGAGGTAGTACAGAACACCAATGGCTGCAAAAGAGCGCGGATGATTATAAAATCGATGCCAGCTCACGCGACCTTCGGCTGATTATCGATGCGGTCTATGAAATCGAATACCAAAAGCTAATTGCGACCGCCGCCCGGCAGAAGCTGCACTTACACCAGCAGCGAACACAATTCCTCGCACATCAAACGGGGCATGGCTACCTCGGCAATCTCGTCGTCTCGTTCCTGTTCCGATGACATCAACACCGTGGTAGTGTGAACACCTGCGCTCGCATCACGCCGTTTCTCCGCGCTAGGGGGAGGGCAGGACTTCCCGGCTCTCTGCTTCTGCCTGTCACGACTGCTCCTGCGTCGGTTGTTCTCTTCGTGTTCCCGGCTTCTTCCGTACCTCCCGCTTCCGTCGTTCGACCGACGGCCGGCGCCATCATCCCTCACCTGGCGGTGGAAACCATCCGTGTGGTCGCCACTGTCGCTCGCGTAACGCCGGCCTTTGTCCCTGTCGTTGCGGCCGTCGCGACTGCAGTTGCTACCGCGGGAAGGGGAGCGTCGATCGTCTTTCTCTGACGGCCGTTCGCCCGCACTAACGCGCCCGCCCGAGCCGTCGGAGCGATGGAAATGGTTTGCATCTCCCGACCGGCACTCGCGTGGGACCGTTCTCTCGGAGCTACGCTGAGTGTCCCCGTACATCCTCAAATCGCTCTTGCTGTAAAAGATTTTGGGTTGGGGTCTGGAAGTACCGCTGGTCTTCTTGGGGATGGTGTAGGAGTCTTGTCGAGAGCTGCTCCCGCTCTTTTTGGGGATCTTGTAGGCATCCTTGCTGCTGCTGCTGCTGCTGCTGCTGCTGCTGCTGCTGCTGCTGCTGCTGCTGCTGCTGCCGACGGCGCCAGCGCGTTGTGACTTTGCTTTTCGCGGATCGCGGGGTCTCGTTTCCACCGCGGGCGTGTAATGCCCCTCGACCGCGGGCGTGTAGTGTCCCTCGACGCCTTCCTTCCGAGAAGGTGCTGCGCGTTGTTGGCGCGCCGGCAGGCTTTTCTTCCTCCGACCGTCGGAACCGGCAGAGTTACCGCTGAAGCTCTCTCCTCCCGAGGATCCCGCCGCTTTGCTGCTGTTGGCGCCGCTCTCCAGGTGCTGTTGCTGCGGTGACGCCGGCGATGCTGCTTCCTGCGTTCCTGCTCGAATTGGCAACATGACCGATGCAGGGGGGCCTGGAGGGCCCTGCCAACACTGGGGAGGTGGCGGTGACGGTAGCCAGTGCTCATCGGCAGGTGGCTGTGTTGGTGGGGGAGGCGGTGATGTAGAGTGGTATTCCATACCCAGCTGACGCAGCGCCGGCGCTTCGAATTGTGGCTGCTGCTGCTGCTGCTGCTGCGGCGGCGGCGGAGGCGGCGGCGGCGGCGGTGGCGACATCGATTGACGCTGCAAAGCCTGCATGGCAGCCTCAGGGGAGGGGTAATCGGCAACGAGCTGAGGCAGTACGGGCGGGCCGGGTGGGGGCAAGGGAGCATCCACGGCGGCTTGGCCGTAAGCACCGTTGAGTGATGTTGGGGCAAACGCCTCCGCTCGGGGCAGCGGAGGGTACGGCGCCGGGGCAGGCGGGGTGGAGTAGTCGTAGCAAGGCTGTGCAAATTGCTGTGGGGGCAGCGGTAGACAGATAGCATCCAACGCTGCCGGGGCCGCCGGGGGAAGAGGTGGGTAGGGCGCAGGGCTGTTGGCGTTACCACTGCTGTAGTATTGCTGCTGAGGACACAGCACGACGGAGGAGCGGACCGGCAAATGCGACAAAGGCAGGAATTTCGGGGTCGAGGAAAGCGCTGTAGGATATTGATTGGATGGAATGGCAAAACGGCAGCATTGATGTGAGCGAGCAAAACCCTGCAAACAGGAACCGACGGCCACTTCAGGGTCTACACATGTGTAGGTGGCATCTGCTCCTACTGCTGTGGTAGCCTGCAGCACAACACTAGATACTCATTCTCACGTTGGTGCCTCAACAAACAGGAGGAGCACGCGTTGCTGTGCTCACATGTACAACATGCACAGATGCATCAGCTGTCCTTTTTCTCCCTACTGCTGTGCGGCATCGTGCAGCGTCCGCATCTACACACCAACCACGTTATCCCGTGAGACGGGTTCCCTGAATCTACTCACCTGAAACACGACCCAACAACTAAACAGGCAAACACACGCAGACCGACCGCACCTTCCTGGAGTCGCCGTTGGCGTTTTGGAGAGGAGCCGAACTCAGGTTTGTTGTATCAGCGAGAGCGCCACTGCTACAATGACCTTGGAAACCACATGATTCCTGAGCGGGATGCGCGGAATACATTTGGCCTGGTCGTCCAGACCTTTAGTAGAGGGAGGTGATCCCCAACGTTATTGACGGAGTGCAAAGGGCAAAGTGCAATCGGTTCCGGTCCGAACAGCCGAAAATGGCGCGAGTTGCAGCGGGGCATCTCTGGAAAGGACCCCGTAAGGGTAGGTAAAGACGAAAAGACGTCACGGAGCCTCTCCGAATCGAAGGAGATCTCGCCGCACAGGGCCCAGCAGTGGCAGGTGGCCTAAACTAGTCAACCCAGCCTCTTTTCTCTCTTGCCGCCTTGCATGTAGCCGATACTGATCGACTCCAGCAGTCTCACCCGCATGTTTTGGTTGATGATAACTACACAGCCTCATCGCAACTCCGTGAAATGGCCGCGGGCAAGCCGGCGGAGGAGGCAACGAACTCATATCTACGGCAATTTCTAAGCCGGGGAGAGGGGGATCGGCAGGAGCAGCCGAAGCGGTCCGACCGCAATAACGCTAACGGCGACGGCAATATCAGCAACGAGAGTAAGGGGTTCCATAACAGCAGGCGGGATGGCGGCAATCATTGCCGTCGCCAATCTGACGATGAAAGTGATGATGAGGCGCGCGAGCTCAGGTTACCAACGCCAAGATCCCCCCCTGAACGGCCTACATATCAACCGCCGTCACCCCAGACCGAACTCGATCCGGGGTGCGTGATAGGCAACGCCGCTCCCGACAGCGGAGACGGTCTAGAAAGAACAACGGTGCGTTATCCCAGCGCTGCTTCTTCGAAGCACAAAGATGGCGGCAGCGGCAGTGGTCAATGCACCCGAGCAGGGACCGGAGACGCTCCTCGGGGACAACGGAAGGACTTCATGGTCGACGGGGAAGATCCCTTGCGACTAAAGAGCGCCGATGCGGTAGGACGCAGAGGTAGCGCTACCTACAATGACACCAAGTACCAGCAGCGGCAAGAACACCCCAAAAGCCTGGCTTACTCGTCGCTTGACCTTCACCACCGCCATGGAACAGGGTTGTCAACGCGCTCCGCTGGCGGACAGCAGCAGCACCACCAGCACCGCAACGACCGAGGTGAGGGTGGTGGGCATGCCCTGACCGCCCAGGAATCAAGCACACTCTTCTGGCAGGAGGTTGATTCTCTGGACGCCAAAAGTAGTAGCGCGAACAACGACTGGGGGCAAAGGCTCGGCGGCGGTCATGGTCGTGGCGGCGACCGGAACATCGGCGATGAACCGATGGAAACACTGGGGGTCCACAACGGCCGGAGCCGGGGAGGAGGGCGGTCAGGGCGCGGAGGAAGAGGCAGTGGGGCAAGAGGACTACGAAAAAGCGGTGTTCGCCAGGCGGCTGCTTTTGCATCACGCGTAATCGTGGGCGGTAGTGTCAGGAAGAGACATCCTCTGGCGGATGTGACTTCGACAGAGTTGCCGCTCGGTCAAGTGCTGCGGACGGTGGGTGAGCTCGTTGGGGGTGGAGGGCTCAAAGTCTCTGCGGTGAGGTGATTAGGTTGTGCGTCCATTGCATTCTCGGTGAAACGTGGTCAAAAGTGTGACTTATTTCCGTTTAGGGGGTAGAACGCGTCGGTGTTTTTGCTATGCTGCCGTATTTGGTGCGATGCCTTGATTTTGCCTCTTGACGTTAACCGGCGGAAGGGTTTGCGCCGGTCCACCTTGGTGTAGCAGAGCAGGCGAAGTCAAACTTGCGAGTGGGCACAAAAACTTACTTCATACAATGTGCACTGACGGTAGGTGGGAAAACACATCACCTTGCTAAAGGGCGTGCCCTCCGGCGTGTCCTCCCGAGCGACCCACCTTTTCCTCAGCAACAACAGCCTGCGCTGGTTGCGAGGCGTTGAAGCCTTTTCGGGCGTGGTCTGCCTCTCCATCTCACACAACCTTGTGCGCCGGACGGAGGACCTCCACCCCCTCTCGCTTTTGGCTCACCTGGAGACGTTATCGCTGGAGGGCAACCCCGTGTGCGGTGCGGCCAACTACCGGGCGCATGTGGTCTCGCTTGCATCCGCGTGCCTCAAGACGCTGGACGGTAGAGAGGTCAGAGACATTAGTGCGTGTGCTTGGAGATACGCATGGCGATATCGCGACGTCGGTCGACTTTAACTTGGACAGCAGGCTTGTTTTGCTTTTGGTCCGGGGCCTTTGGTTCCCTTTATTTTACGTCGAGGTGCTCGATCGTCTAGAGATACGTACGAATAGTGAGTAAAGTGCGACGCGGAGTTCCTGGGTGTTTGTGTAGATTTTGGGTGCTACTCGTTTGTGTTTCTTCTTCGACGATTACCGGCTGTGGGTGTTCGCAACTCTGATGGCGAAACACAAGCGTGCTGGTGCCTTCTCTTTCCCCCCCCCAACCCGTTCCTCTCGTGATCATTCCAGCGCAACAATTACGTTTCTGCGCTGTACGATGTTCCAGGTCATTTCTGGGGAGACGTCCGATGCTCCAGCCATCGTCGCTGCCGAAAGGTCCGCGACAAGTAAAACGTCGAGAGAGTGCTGTCGTTGCCTGCTTCTTCACCACATGTCCCGGCTGCTGGAATGCCACGCCGAGCTCCGAGAGGCTTTGCTTGAGGCAGGCAGCGGTTGCAGCACCGGCGGTGGCGGTATCGGCGGCGATCAGCTACCTTGGAGGTTTCGCCGGGGAGGAAGGGTGTTCAACGGCCAGCGGGTGGCGTGGCGTCAACGTATGGCTGTAGCCATGCCCGTACACCAGGTATGTGTGTTTGTCACACCAATCTACTTTTGTGCGCAACATGTTCTTTGTTGTCGACGGTTGTGATACGGGTGGCATATGTGGCTTTTATTGAGGTTATCGCGGGTCTTTGCATTCTCATTGAGGGACGGGATTGCATGCAGGCAATTGTAATACTCAGAGAAGGTTTCTCCTGCTGCCACTCGTACCGCTCGTGTTGCCCTAGATGCTGGCGGTCCTTCAGGCAGATAGCTGGCCCGTTTTCGACCAATCAGAGCTGAAGGTGCTCGAGAGACAGACCCTCGACGAGGCTGCAGAAGTGCTCGGTGAGTACGGCGAACAAAAGCGTGCGTTGTGAAAAACCAGTCCCCGTTTCCGTCCAAGCCCCTATCTCAGTTGCTTGCTGGGTTTCATGGGAAGCACCGTGCCCTCCTTTCAATCGTCGTCTTGGCAAACAGTGGATTTTTCGTTTGATCAACTCCATCTTCCGAATTTGGGACGCCGGATATCTCAAAGCGTACTCTCACCGGCGTCGTTGACATTCCGACTGTGCGCGTGTGACATTTTCCGGTGGAAACGGCATGGCGACCAAGCCGATGTTGTGACTAGCCGGCGGGCTGCGGGCCAGCGCACGAACGAGCTTTTGGAAAGCGCGGTAGCGACGCTCAATTCACCTGGCACCCGCATGTGGGTGCAGGTGCTAGGAGAGGTGAGGAGGGTCGGTGGGGGTAGAGGAAATCAATTGATTGTCGAAACAGGTCCTTGCTCCATTGGGAGGTATGCTAGTGCTGGACCTGTCGCTCATACGTACCTTGCATTTCCCTTTTTGACCGACGAATATCTTGAGTTCTACCAGGCACGAAGGATTAAGTTGGGGCATTGATCAGCAGCCATACTTGATGAGCTGTGGAGAAACTGTTGCCTGTTGTGATAGGCTGACGTAGGATTGTCATGTTCCATGCTCTGTCCGCTTGCACGTAGAAAAACACCGCCGACTCGGTTTTTGTGGTAGGTCCAGCGGCGAACTGAAGGCAAAGTGAGCGACGTTGTGTTGCGCTGCGAGAGTGTCCGTCGGCGAGAGGCGGAACGCTTTCGCCACGTGTCCGGGCAGACGAACACCTTCTTGCACGACCTCGCGGCCGCCGTCGGCTGCAGCGACAATCAGTGGGCGGTGCCACCTTGTAAAGCAGCAGCAGTGCAGCGAACCACTGGCTCCAGCGCCGGTGGCGGCGCGCAGAGGAATAAGAGAAGTATAACTTCTTCTATGCCCCTGGGGGCGTCTAGACCATCGCCGTCGATACCGCTGCCACAGCCAGCGGATAAGCCCCGAGTGAGGATGCTCTCCAGCCCCGAACGAAGCCGGACGGTACGCACGACGCTTAGTCGCAACTGTCCCGTGGGCATCGCTGGAACCGTCCCCGTTGCAGACACTGCGCAGTCACCGGAGGCGATGGCGGAGAAATCGATCGGCCTTGATGTCCCTAACCGTGCAACAGAGAACGGAGGACGAGGTATGGCCGGGACTGGAAAACGGGACCCACCGTCTCCGGGACATACTCCTCGCGGGATTGAGGGGGAATCGGCCACCGGGGGCAAGAACGAGGTACGTTTCGGAGAGGAGCGGATACAGGCTATGGGCTCGGATGGGCCAAGTAGCGAATATGCCTGACCAGGAGGAACAAGGGCGTAATCCAACATCGACTGCATAGGTTTTGGCACTGGGCACTGTTCTCACAGTCAAATTCTTCATTTTTGTTTTTTGAGCCTGGAGTTCTTCACTCCTAGGTAGGTGGCGCGTACTGAACCGAACAAAACTCTCGATCTTGCCGCCCAGGCGCTTCGTAATCGCTCTGCTTCGCCAGCCCTGCTTGGTGCTCAGTCCGAGGCTGGAGCGGTAGGGCAAGGCACCACGGTGGCGGCGGTGGAGCGGGTGCCAGAGGTTGGAGCGGTCGGAAGGGGTCAGAACCCTAAATCTATAACAACGATGACCTCCGCGGCAAAGGTTTTACTAGCTAGGAGAGAGGACGGCGAGAGACTGGGCGGCCCGTTCTCCCCGTCCCCACCGCCGGTAGCTGCTTTACAAGACCCTTCTTCCAAAAAGTCAGCGGTGGCGGGGCGCAGAAATCCACCAATGGCGGAGGTTGATGAGCTTGTGGACAGTGGCGGAGACAACAAAGCAGAGACTCAATTGTCGAGATGCCGCGTCAGCAACAGGTTCGAGGGAAGACCAGACGGTGCTCCACAAATTGTGAACGGGTCAAACGCAAGAGGGAAGCTGATTGTTGGACAAAACAGCACTGGAGAAGGCCCGGAAAGCAATGAAAGGAGATCAGAATTCCGCAGAGTCTCTCCTGGTGGTGAGTCGGAGGAGCAGCCACCACAACCTGACTCTATGGCTTCTCCAGGCGTGTACACCCTCGCCACGGCAGCAGCCAACCTCGTTGATGGCCGTCCCGCGACTGGGCAGCAACAGCTCGGCGTCCGATGGGATGTTGGGACGATTCGGAGTGGTACGGCCGGGAACCCAGCCGAACAAGGCGAGGGTGGAGGTGCGGAGGGCGAGGTGCGCGCCGGAGGTCATCACGGGAGCACCTCCGAGGCGACAAGGCAGCTCCTGCGGGAAGCTCTGCGGGTGAAGCGTGTGCTTGCCGAGATGGACAAGGCCGACGCTACCGGATCCGCTATTGACAACGGCCTCGGAGACGAGGATCCCGAGAAATTCCTCGCTAGCGTCGGCCTGGTCGAGCTCAAGCCCTTGTCCGCGAGGCTCGTGGAAGCACTGGAACGCGCGCCTCGACCCCTTCGAGGAGATACCTCTGTTGCCGTGCCCGAGCCACGCACCACGCGGGGGCTACGAGACCAGGTGCGTACTACAGCGTGCTTGTGTTCGATTTGCGTGGTCCTGTCGTAACTGGGCTGAAGGACCCAAGCACGAAGTACACTTTGTGAGGTGCCACCCGTTGTCACCATGTACGTCAAATACCCTTCCCAGGACGTGCATTGACCATGTTTTGGGAGAATGTGGGACAAAAATTCCACACCTCTGTATTACGGCGTGTAAAAAAAAAACGGCCGGGGCGCTTGTCGGGCATCTCTATTCGATGCCGCCGGAGCCCGATCCATACCAACCGAAACGTGTACACTCATTTTCTGGGCCGTTTCTTTCGACCAGCGCGAGTTAAAGCAACAGACGTTTCGTGTTCCATCGATACCAATAGGTGGCCGCTCTGGGCAAAGAGGTGGTCCAGCGAACGGAAGCGTGCGCCGAGGCACGAAAACTGCACGCGGCGCTGCGGAGGCAGGTCGAGGTCACACGCCGAGCCCGCGCTAGAAACCTTGACAGGGTGGACGTGACCTGCCGCACGCTGATCGCCAAGGCTGGGGGCGAGGTGCAGGTGAATGTCAAGGTTTGAATACTCTTTATGTTGCAGATCATGCCCGCATCCCGTCACCGCTTCATCTTGTCTCTCGTTGTTTCCGAGGCGCACAATTCGAAATTCTCCGGTATTCCGTATGGCTGAATGCACGAATTGGAGTGGAGTTCCCGGTGCGACAGTCGTATTGCAAAACCGTGTATATATTTGGCGATGCCAGCGTCTACGAGGTTTGCTCGATATCGTTTTAGTCGTGAGGTTGTGGTGGTGGCGCGGGTGTTAATTAAGAGTATGACTGCGAGATCGAGGCAATATCTTCACACAACATGGTTGACACGAATCTGACTTGAAATTGGCACGGGAGGAGGGGGTTCGTCTTCATGCCAGGCCCCTGAGTGATTGAGGGGAAGACGTCGGTCCCTTCTTCGCGTTGGGGGTAGGGCGCGCTTTCTTCTTGGACCAAGGTCGAACAAAGCTTCCGTTTAGGGCCCCCCGTGGATGGGAGGAAGACCATGTTTGCTGCTGTAGACAATGTTTGTTCGCCACGGCAGCGCCTTTAGGGGGAAAGGACAAGATGTGCCTTGGCTCGGGTCTCACACAATGTCTCGAAGTCGAACCTGTATGGCCAATACCTTGTCCAGGCGCGTAGCAATGAAGACAGGATCAGGAACGTGCTTGCCGCTGATACGGTGTGATAGTTCCCTGTGCGGTGTTCGTCCATTGTCCTCACTTCTTTGCAGGTTCTCCACGAGTCCAGGCGCGTCGCGCACGAGGCAGAACGCTATCACGCGACCCTCGCCCGAATCCAGGTGTGCTAAGTGCCAAATGAGTTGCAAAGTGTTTCAAAAGAACGTTTGAACGCGATTGAATGCGAACAGAATCACTGACTTGCTGCTAAACCCGACGATGCACCTCATACTAGAGCACGTAGAGAAGGTGCCGAGAAGCAATGAGGCGGCGTACCCTGCCAGGTACCATGCACGGAAGGATTCTTATACTAGATGGTAGTATTGTTGGAAACGTTGAGATTTTCCGTCAAAGGGTGCATCAGTTGGTAAGACTGACAGAAAAAAACCAACGAGATGGCGCTATACGTAGGTATTTTTAAGTTCTTGACAGCGCTGTTTTGGAACGTACCCGTTTCCGGCCACCCTGTCCCCGTTGTTGTGTCTCTAGGAGCAAGTGGAGGCGACCACTGGCGAAACTCGCAAGATTGTCTCCACCAGCGAAGCCATTGCATGGGAACTCCGTGCAGAGATGGAGGGGCGCGGTGGGGAGCTCTCATGCCGCAAACGCGATGCCGAAGAGGGGCTGGCGGTGAGGCAGCTATGTACCATGTGTGAAGTCCTTTGATGATCCCACTAGCATTATTTTGATATTTAGCTCGATGCATCTCGCGGGCATCGATTCATAGTCCTGCAAGAGTAAGGGAGTTCTGGAAGATGGGAGGCGTTTCATGTTGTTGATTGGGGGTAAATCGTACTAGTTGTGTTGCAGTTGATCGCTCACTCTTCTTTCGAGCTCAGGTGTCATCACATAGTAGTGATTCCGCGGGGTTGATCGTGTTTTCTTGTCGTAGTGATATGTATTGGGCGCTTGGCTGAGCAAGCTACACACAGTAGTTAATTGCGTAGATTTCCTGTCGCTTGGGGTAAGTTTTTCGCAAAGCGATTTCCAACGAGTTTTTCATAGGCCCTGGTCCTTCGGTTGTTTTCAATCTGTGGCCGTTCTCAAGGAAGTAGCGTGCTCGTTCTTCCTTTCCAATACCAGGTGTTGTCGTTTCGATGCTAGCGCCCTTGTCCCCGAACGTATCTTGAAGCGAATGATGGCGATCGGCCTTATCGTCCCGCACGAACAACTCCCGAACAACAAAGCAAAACCAAATTCCACCCTTACCACCCATCAACCAACCCTCCTTCCCCAATCCCAAGGTTGAACATCCGTATCATTTACACTATGTACTTTACCAAGACGCACCGATACCTGACACCCCTAATCCTAACTCAACCGAACAAGGATTGGGAGAGAGCGGCACAAAACGACCCACACTTGCGAGCCCGCCGCCGGGCCTACGACTGCGAACTTCTAGTTCTTCGCCACCGGATGGGTTGCGGCGGCGCCAACAACATCAGCCTCGCCTCCGCATTCCACCACCTCCGCACCCGCACAGCGCAGCAGCGGCGAGCTCGAGAGTGGTTTGAAAGGTCTACTGCCCGCTGCAACGCACTCCTTGTTCGCTCCGCTTTTTCCGCCCTCGCTAGAGGAAGTCGGTCCAGGGCAGCGACGGCGGCGGTGGCCGCCGCTCGCTGTCGGAGGGGCCTAGCCGCTTGGAAACGGGCGGCCACGTTAGCCCGGAAGATCCAGACGTTGTGCTGGATGAGGGAGCGGGCGGCTGCCGTGAAGACCTTACGGGGATGGCGGCAACGGTGTGTGAAGGCGGTGTATTTGGAAGGCGGCGGCGTCGGGGGTGATGATGGCAGGTGGGCGACTGGGCGAGAAGAGAGGGAGGATTCAGAGTGGAGGCTAGAGTTGTTTCGGGAACGCAGGGCCAAGAGGATTGTACTTCAGGCATGGCGGGCTGCGGCGCAGACGTCGGCGGTGATAGCGGTGATGCTCGGGGAGACGAGATGTGGCTGGGGGCCCGGGGTGGGGCGACGTGGCTGTGCGCCCATTCAAGATGAGGTTGCTGCGTATTCAGGGTGGGGCGCCAGGCTTCGCACTGCCGAGGTAGGGAGGAAACTGAAGCTTGCTTCCTATGTGTGTGAGACAGTTTGGTCAGTATGAGCAAGGTCGGGCGGTCGCACGACGCGAGCTCTTTGAGGACCTTGCGGTCTCAATGTCAGCACTTGTGCTGTGGAGAAGTGGCAATATTACGTTTTCGTCCTCCGTGGGTGTGTCATCTAGGCTTGGCATTATGGAACACTTCACATCCGGTACAACTATTACGAAACAACTAATCTAATAGTTGGGTAAGGGCTCAACTACGGGTAGTGGAACGGAATCAACCAGTTGCACAAGATTCTGAGCCAGTACAGTTGTTGATTGGAATCAGCTAGTCACCCGAGATTCTGAGCCAATTGTTGATTAGAATCAACCAATCGCACAAGATTTGAGCCGGTAGTTGATTGGAATCAACTGGTTGCACAAGATTCTGAGCCAGCAGCTGTACAGGGTGTGGAGCATTTGAATGAATGAAATAGCATTCACAAAGCCGAAAAACGAGTCCAAAGCACTTGTTTTTTGAGGATTGGGTACTCCATGCTTACTTTTACAATCGACACCCAACCCGGTTCACTATCGCTTCTTCGCTCGCGCAATGGCCTCTGCTGGATGCACTGCATGACGTACCCTTCGCCCAATGCAACGGAATCAACGCAAGCAGGCCCTCGGGCGTCGGCATCGGTTTGAGACTCAAATCGGTTCAGCCTTCCGTTGGTGGCGGCGACATCGGCAGTGCAATGTGCTGGCCAGAACGGCAGGTCAACGGCGAGCGATCCGGCGCTGGAGGCACCGGGTGAACGATATTCGTTCGTCACACGAGGCTACTGCTGAGGCTCGGGGCAGGTTAGTAGGAGAGCTCCAGATTGTTCGAGTATTGAGATTACTGCAACACGCGTGTCAGCGAAAAGACGGAAGGCCGTGTTGGGGTGTCAATTGCTTCCTAAGATGGGTTGTGCAAGGTCTAGACACAGGGGCGGGCTGGGCCAACTTCACAGCAAGCAACAGAAATGTACGCGGCCTCCTCTCCCCTTCTCTCCTCGTAGGAGCAGCCTCGACGTCAGGTGCAAGACCTTGGACTTGAAGCATTGTATACACTAGAGCCAGCTTCCCTGTTATGGTCTGAATCCATTCGGAGGCTCATTTTCGTACGGATTGGATTGGATGAGGCCTCCTGCGCCGGGCAGGAGTCCTCGCCTGGTATGTCACCCCACGGTGGAAAGGGAACCCCTGGTGTGTCGTCGCCCAGCGCAGAATTGGTACCCGATATACAAACCCTCAGTCGGGTGGGTGGGATGGTCAATAATTTCGTGATCAAAGCTGCTCACTGGGTTTTGGAGCGAAGATACCCTCATTGCGATTGCTAACCCCAAGACATCCGATTGGATCTTTGGATCTATTAATTGTTCGGTATTGTATTTATCCAGAAGTGTTTTTCGGTGGTGTCAAGTATGCTGCGTTGAGAGTCGGACCTTTTAGCGTTTCTAGCATCACGCGCAGAATAAGACGATCCAACACTGGTACCCGCTGTGCGCTGTATGTGGTCGGATGAAACGGCTAACAGTTCACAACAAGATACGCCTGCGATAGTTTTGTTTGACACCTTGGTTAAGATCCGGGACGCCGTTGAGAGAGGCATCACTTGCTCACTCAAGAAGGTAGACATAACCCACGCCCTGTTCACCGCTCCAAACTTCGGAACCCTGCCCTTGCCTCGGTATTACCTTCATCAACAAACCCCAACATCATAGCTATGTGCTTTCTCTTGGGCGGCGGGTGCTGGCCGCTTGGTCCTCCGCCGCGGCTACACGTGCCCGTCGACGCTCCGGCGCGGCCTCGCTGGCGTCAGCACTATCGTTCAGCACAAAGCGGAGAAGCTTCAGACAGTGGGCCTTCCAGGCCGCCGCGGCCGCTCGCGAAGCCGACAACACAGTAGTTGCTTTGGGGCACTATGGCGACCGATGTCTCCGCGGTCACCTGCGGGCGTGGTCGGCTTTCGCGAGAAAGAGGTGCGCGTTGCGGCGATGCGTCAGGCTCCTACTGCGCGGCCGGCGTGTGTGCTTGACGGCGGCGGGGCTGCGTCTCTGGCGGCGACAAACCGCGAAGGCTAGGGACGCAAACCTTCGGGAGTGTAGAATCATGGTGAGGGTGTATTATGGCGTGAGAGGTTGAGGTCGGAGCATGCTCATACTCCAGTTCTCACTGACCATTAGGGAGGTCGCCCTAGTTGCCTTTTTTCTCAGGTTGCCGGCAGCGGTGCCAGACGTGTGCTGTAGAAGACCAGGATATTTAGTAGCTTACCCCGACTTCAGTCTTTTCTTGGGTGCCTTACGTGTTTTGAAGCCAACGCTATTGCAGGTTTTGAGCGCGCACTCACCTTCCCGACTTTGCCTTTCGCTGGAGGGCTGAATCCTCCCTGTTGGCATGGGTGTGGGGGTTGTGTGCCCGTATGTCAAATATTTCGCTGTTTCTGTTTTGTAGCTCCTTGCGAAGAACGTCTCACGGCCATCGTCATTGATCAGGCATGAACAATTTTATGCACGTGACGTAGTATACGATACCCTTGTTTTCACCCCTGCCAATATTCCCTGCCCCATCTCTGTCGCCCATCGCTTGTTGTCCTTGGGCTTCTTTTGAAGGCTTGGACGGCGGCATTTGCCCGACGGCGCCGATTCGCTGCCCTCTCCGTATGCTTTTCTGCGTGGACGTCCACCCCCCGCCGCGTGGCGGCAATCCACTCCCTCACGAGACGGGCCGCAGCACGACGGCGGCGCCTCGCCCTCGCAGTGGGCTTTCGCGCGTTCAGTCTTTCAGGCCGCCGAGCAGCAACCGCTGCATTAGCGGCCACTGCGGAAAGAAGCCACAACAGGCGTGGTGAAGACATGACTAGGTACAACAATGGCCATGGGCCGAGAAGAGACATGGGCTTTGTTGTTGAGGAGGCTACTGATCCCATACAAACGGCTATCGCCGCGAAGGTTGCGCTGGAGGGGGAGGTGAGCTTACTCCGGGCAGGCCTAGCGCAGGAAAAAGCCCGTGTTCTAGAGCGGCACGCAGTGGTGTGCGAGATGGCCAAGGAGGTCGCCCGCTCCGAACGGGAGCGAGCGCGGTACGCCAAGGTCCTTCGTCAACAGGTGAAGGAGCAGCAACAGAAGCCGCCGCCGCCGCGCTCTTCCCCGCCAAACATGACCACGGGCGCCGAAGGGGAAGATCGGGCCTTGGGTAAACCCTCGTTGCCGTGGCATGATGGGTTTATGACTGTGCAGCGTGAAGGTGAGGAGAGTGGAGATGGGGAAGTTGCCGCAGCAGTCGTCGGAGAACCCTATCGTTCCCGCGGGAGTGGGAAGATGGGCTCGATGAAGCTCACAGAAAAGGAGAGCTTGCTGATCATGAAGCTTCAAGCGGAGACTCGGGAAATGCGCCGAAGAGAGGCAGTGGCGGCGAAGCAGGAGGAACGGCTGAAATTGGAGGCAGCGCGGAAAGCAGCCGCGACCGCAGCGTCGCTCGAAAGTGCTTTGGCGGAGCAGAACCGGCTAAAGGCGCAGGCAGAGCAGCGCGAGGTGCACTAGCTTGATAACTACCTGGGTACAATATTTTTGCAAGTAGCATGGGTGGTCTCCACGTACGCGATTCCAATCGGTGGGGCGTCCATCATCTCGGTACCGCTTGTGTGGTTTGTCTAGCTCAGCGTGGGATGTTGCAAGAGTACATACCGCTTCGAATTTTTCGTCCCCGACCGCGCGCGGTCCCTTACCGCAAACGAAGGTCAATTTACGTGTAACATCTTTCTTCACCCGTTTACTCCGCACGGTCTTCGCGGATGCGCCCCCGTTCTTCAAGGTTCTCATCGCCCAGCTGGACTCGGAAGCTCAGCAGGCGGCCGCGCAAGCTGCTGCCCTCTCGGACCGGCTCGCGGGAGCCGAGCAAGACCTTGGCTTCGAGGCCACCCGCAACACACAGGAGCTGCGCGAGAGGAACGAGGGCAATGCCCGCCTTCGAGCAGCGGCTACCGCCGCCGAGGAACGCATCGCTATCGCCGAAAGTACCCTGCGGCAAAAAAGGCTGGAGATCGAGGAGTTACGATCGAAATGCGCAAAGGCTGGCCTGGGTATCGGTGGCCGGGGTAAAGGGGGCCGCCAGAGCCGCGGCGGTAGGGCGAGCGATACAGCGGGGTTGGAGTTTCGAATTTTTGCTGCTTCGGCGGACGCTCGGTCTGCCCTTGACAGGTGCACCGTCGCTGCCGACGAGAGGCGCACTGCTGCGGGGTCTGTGCTTGCAGAAGCCTTACGCGTGGCCGGATCGGAGGCTGATACAATCAAGTCCAACGAGGAAGATTTTGACTGTACTAGTCGCGATGAAGGTAATCATTTCTGTGCGACCTGGGGATGTGTGTCGAGTCAGGCAAGATCCCTGTTTTTGGCAGGTGTTGAAAGGTGTCCCGGTGAGTTTTCACATTTGCCGTTGGCTCTTGTGGTACATATGTGGTATCAGCGCCATAGCCAGTAGCATCGTTGAGAACATGAAAGGTTATACCTTGGATTATGTTGCGGGTATGCACTATTTTATTATTCAGCCACTCGGTGAACTTCTGAGTAAATTGCGCGCACGGGTAACGCCGCTTGCCAGGCATGCTGGTGTATGCCTACCCAAAAGATTACCGTATTTACGTGGCATGGTCGTTATATTCCGAGCAAAGTCATGCGTCATACACACCTACACACCCTTTGTGTTACTGTAGCCGTGGAAGCTTACCCTTGCTTTCAATGTCAACATCGGTGCAGGAGGAGTGGCGGCGGCCCGACGGATTGCGGCAGAGAGCGTGGCCGACGAACGACGTGAAGTGGCGGACCTTGCGTTGCGGGAGGCGGAGGCCAAGCTACGCCACTCCGCCGACCTCAGCCTGCGCGCCAGCCTCGACCACCGACCATTAGCAAACCCAAGGCCTTCGTTCGAGGAAGGCGCAACTACAACCCCCAGTTCCAAGGTCAATAGCCCTGTGCCTGGGTCTCGTGATCCCGCTCCTGACAGACCCGAAAACCGAAAGGGAAACCCCAATCTCCACGGGAACTTCAGAGAGGAGGCCGCCACTGAGCAAGAGCACCCGATTGAAGAAAAACGTGCATCTCAGCCCGCGCGTAACAAGGACGGTGAGCTAGCTAGGACTGGCGAAACGACCCTCTTCAATTCCTCATCTTGTCCTTCCTCCTCCAGTTTGCCGAGCGGGGGGCACCAAAGCAACAACGAGAGCGGCAGCCACGCCGAGGGCATTGGTGAAGCAGGCAGGTGTCCTGATCCGGGTGTACGAAACGAACATAGCTTGAAGACTGACGCCGATGGTAGGCAACATCAGCAGCAGGAACCAGCCCCGGACGGTTTGCGAGAGTTGAAGCGGGAGATTTTCGACCTCGAAGGGAAGATTTTGGGACGCCTTGGTGGTAGCGGTGGTGGCCATGATGACAGACCGACCGAGAGGTATCCTTCCGGAAATCGCGAAAGAAATGGAAATGTTGTCGTGGCAAACTTCCTGGAGAACTCAACCCGCGGCATGACAACCCGGCATGGACAGCGCCAGCAGCAGCAGCAGCAGCAGCAGCAGCGGCCCCCATCAAGTCGAAAAGAAGCCTCGCCCACTACGATGGTCCGTCGAAGCGTAAGCTCGAGGCCGTCATTTTCGACATCTATGAGGGCAACACGTCGCGGGCGGGAAGCAAAAGTGTCGCCTGCGGGGCGCACAAGGACTGGCCGCGATCCGCACGGCGTGGAACGCACAAGGCGTCCCCAAAAGACGGCAAGATCGATCGAAGCAACCAGCTCTTGCCCAGACTGTTCGCCTTAGCTGGGATAGGGTGTCCGCCGTCGCTTCGGCGGAAACATCAGCGTCTGGCCGCAGCGGGGGAAGTAGACGAGGCGATTTGAGGCGGACCGGAAGCCGTAATAACAGTTTTGGCACGCGGTGACCGACTTGTTGGTGAATAGTTCCGGTTCTCCGGTTCCCTCTCCTCTCCTCTACGATTGTTGTTGTTGTTGTTGTTGCTGCTGCTGCTGCTGCTGCTTCCACGGACCCGGTACACTGAATTGTCAAACTGGAGCAGTTTAGAGCAGAGTCGAGACGGGCAGGAGAAAGGAACATGAGGCAGCGACGACGATCGACACCGGCCCGTTTGAGAAACCAAAGAAACGAACGAAAATACCACAACCGAAGAACAAGCGAGATGTCAGAACGGGACAACAAGCAGAAAATGGTATAACAAAAGGACGTACCAACCGGCAACAAGCCGATCGTCGTCATTCGCACGGGAAAATGTGTGAGCGTGATACCTGTCGACGCAAGTCGACGACGCCAAATAGATGTGGTGAGGTTCCCACGCGTAGCCATGCCTGGAGGGTCGACCCTCTGATGAAAACTGATCCCTTGTTCATAGTCTCTTGAAACACTGTGCTGATGTTCCCTCGATCTCTTTGGTACAATACGGGGGCAGAAACACCACACCTTCCTGGGGCATCCCCACCGTATGTGCTTACTGCCTACAATCGGGGCTTGATGTGAGAAGTTTCCGAAAGTGTCACACAGCAGGTCTGTAAGTGGTACGTAATAAGTATCTCCTCAACTACTATTCTCCTGAATGCATGCATACATACACTCCACGTGCGTCTGTCTGCTAATGTGTCGGCAAAGGTAACCGAAAAATAATAATACCCATATACGTTTGTTTGTGTGATGCCAGGTATTCATTGTAGCTGGGGTGCCCTCAGTGCCCTTGCGCCCCCACCCTGCCCCCCCCCCTCGCCCCCCCCCAATAAAGTGACAAGTAGGGATTTCCAGCAGTGTAACCCGTGGTG
The DNA here is from genome assembly GCA_902602495.3 of Ectocarpus sp. CCAP 1310/34. Classification (NCBI taxonomy): domain Eukaryota; class Phaeophyceae; order Ectocarpales; family Ectocarpaceae; genus Ectocarpus; species Ectocarpus sp. CCAP 1310/34. The sequence continues at coordinate 83,833 of CACKRE030000954.1, forward strand.
TGATCCCTACCGGCTATGCGCCCAAGACCGAGACATCACAATCAGTACGTCAACTCTCCCACAGACAGCACAGGCAACAACAACATGACCAGCGCTTTCTTCTGCATCCCGATCGGTGTTGTTGTCCGGTTGTCCTGTATCCACCGCGAATGGTGGCAGGTAGGTCTCCGAGAGGCCGGACGGGTGGGCATCGTATCTCTGAGTATACCCTGCCTGCGTACACATATCTCCTCGAAAGATATGATACTGACTGATACCAGATGAATGGACTTCAGAGACGCAGCAAGCGGTAGATATCGCTTTCAAGAGTAGAGTTTTCAGGCGCGCGGACTCCCTGCGCTTGTGCATGTGCATCACCAGGTCGGGGAAAGAGAGTATTGCGCCCAGAGACTGAAGATAGTTGAGGTTATGTATTGCGCAATTCCTCATACTATCATGGAGCTTGCGTCATTATGACAATGCTGTTAGGCTGTTCGATTGCCCGGTTGATCAATCGATGTCTACGATTCTCGGGTGACATCTTCCTAAGATCCGGAAATCCTGACCTTTACCAGCGATGGTACGCATACTCCGCAGAAATCACTATTCTATCTACGTACATAGTGCAGGAATGCACGATATATGAATGCGATGGTGTACTATCGTGTGTCACCCCACCACTGACATACTGAGGGGGCGTATCCCTCAGTGTGGTTTAACCAGGATTCCGTGTGCAAGGCGTGCCGAGGTTTGTGGGAAAGGAAATTTATGAAGACGAGCTAAAAAAAAATGCGCCAAACGAAAACGTAGGAACCGGCTAAGGTGCGTTGCTTTGCTCCAATAGTCTCTATGAGTCCTATGACGATCCAGTCTCGGGGGAGCAGTGTGTACTAGTTGTTCTATTTGGCCCTGGGGGCTTTCGGTCGACCTGTCCTTCTCTGTTTTCTCGGGGCGCCAGGCTGTATGTTGGTGTCACTCAATATCTAGTTCGTCGCATGAGATTCGAAACCGTTTCGACCTCTGTGGTACATGTATATATTACTCAATACCGTAGATACCGGTGACACCAACGTCTTCCGTGGCGACAGGCAACTACCTGGTGAGGGTCAAGGATACACAGTAAACACTATCCTAACATAAAGAAAGGGCCCAGAGAAATCCAGATTTCAATAAACGCGAGTTGTCGTGCTCGGCAGAAGAATGTGGTTGCGAAGAAATGAAAGACAAATGTAGATAAATTTTACTTGAAGTGCACCCTTCGTACTGCATCCTTGTACATGATAAACTGGTGTTACAGAGTAGTCTTTTTCTTTACTTCTACATGATAAACTGGTGTTACAGAGTAGTCTTTTCGTGTTTCGTGGGTTTACATCTAGCCTTTGGCCACGCGCTGTTTTTGCCTTTGGGTAATAGGGACAAGATGAGGTACTGGGCATGGAAGAAGTTTTAACAGCAGTGTTCAGTATAGAAACAAGTGGTGGTAACGCTCTCACCGGTTTCCCGAGCACGTACTCCTGGCGCGGGCTCGGCATCACTGACAGACCCATCTTATTTAGTAGAGTTTGATCTGCTGGTGCCTTGTGACGCACACGCATTTATTGTACGTATCAACTACATGGGCTCAGTCAGAGTATCCTCTGTGCTGAACGCGGGGGTGCTACACATAAACATGTTTTGGCGTGCAGTTTTTGCCGGGGGCACTCACCTCTTCTTCACTTTGAAAATATACAACAACATATCTCCCCGGGGCGAAAAGTCCCCCGGGGCGATAGTCTCCTGTAGTTCTGTTTGATCCACCAGACAAGTGCTGATAACTTTTGCCGCGGACCTCTCGTGTCGGAACCCATGATATTGGGCCTAGTCTATGTAAACAACATCCACGAAAAACAGCACAGCATAACACGGGCAACTTGGTGACCAAATTTGTTCGTTGGTTAATTTCGGGGTTTTGTATTTTGCCATCGTCTCTCTTGCCTCCGCCCATCAATGCGCTTATTCCGAACTCCGGTCTACGTAATCACTGGGCGTAACAAGAGGTTCGCTTGATGCTTCGAGAGTCTGGCGGTACTGCACGACAGTCTGACGTTGCGAATACCTGCCGTGTGCTTCTCCGCAGGCGTACCGGGGAGTTGGTTACCGAATCTACAAACGTTTGGTGGATATAAATGTTCTCAAAGATACCATGTAGAGAAGCAAGCCACGACACAAATTCCGAACAGCAGGCTGACACACCGACGGCAGGGACAGGCTTTGTAGAACGCGTGCGTTAGAATTTGATGGGATTGCCGGGGGAGCGGCTACACAAAAGTATCAAGCGAAAAGGGGACCCTGTGGGGGCGTATATAGTCCTCAAGAAGCGTTTGCCATTACAGAAAGGCGACACGGGCTCATTTCGAAAACCTTGTGCCGTCGGATCGGTGGGGGTTCTTCGCATGCATGTTTGTGGCATTTTCACGTCGAACGAAGAACAAGTCTTCACTTCTGCCAAGCCCTTACATGTTGCCAATGCATTCATGCGCCAACACCCACTTGGAATAGGCGGTAACCCTGGCCCAACTATCAAATTTCTTCTCGACAGGGCCTACTCCGGGGCCAACGTCTTCGCCGACCGACCGCCTCGCCTACACCAGGTGAAGAACGGAGAGTTCTATATGAGTTGTGCACGCAGGTACCGCGGCCTATACGCCAAACCTGGGGCCCTCAGCACAGCATTCTCTAGACGAGTGTGCCATGAGAGACGCGCGACCGGTGCTTGTTTATTTAGAGCATTGTGCCATCCAATAGTCGGAGTCGTTCGTGTGCGTGATTTGGGCCGATGCACGTCGAAACCGGGTGAACAATATGGCGCGGATGGTTGCGGATCGCCTCATGGGTTCACCATCGCGAATAGTATTCAATCTTCGCCCTCTCCCGTACACGTCTCGCACCAGGGCCTACTCCGGGGCCAACATCATCGCCGACGGCGGCCTTGCCCACACCAGGTGATGAGCGAGCTATTGCGTTGTGGTATGCTGGCGTGTATCTCGTCCTACGCGGGAAGCGTGAAGACATCCGTACGGAGTGGTCGAGAAGGGTGTGCCATGAAGGCAAGGCAATCCGTGCTCATATTTATGGCATTGTGCCGTCGTACAGTTGGAGTTGTTCGTGTGCACACTTGTGTCGGATGCACGTCGAAACGTGGCTAACAGCAACCTATTGTAGGTTTTCGATGTATTACCCCCCCACACTAACCGGAAGACACTGCAACCTCGGCCCGCTCCCCCGCAATACTCGCGAAAGGGTCTACTCCGGGATCAACGCCTTCACCGACGACGGCCTCGCCTACACCAGGTGAAGAGCGCAGAATTATGGTTTTGATTATTCTCGCGTGTATCGCATCCCACGTATTTACGGAAACCTCGACATCGTCAGCGCAGGGTCACCGAGAAGAATATGAAAACAGAGGAGCGTGATCCGCGTTCATTTCAGAATCATCTGGCCGTCAGGTGGTGGAGATGTTGGTGTGCACACACGTGTCGAATGTAGCTCATTCCGAGGCGAACAAGACGCCATTGCAGGTTGCTGACGTGTAGATGCGATACCACCTAATGCAACACGCTGTAGCCACCAGTAGCATCGCCACACCTCTGCTCAACAGGGTCGTCTCCAGGGCCGACGCCTTCGCCAAGGATGGCCTCGCCTACACCAGGTAAGGGCGAGTTTCTGTTTTGATATTGCTCGAATGTATCACATCCTTTACGGGAAGACTGAAGCGGGCAGCACAGAGTCGTCGAGAAGAGTATGCCATGCGAGGAAAGCTGTTCGTGCTCGTTTCGAAGCCATCGTGACATCAGATTCGTGGAGGTGCACACTATTGTCCAATTTGCCTCAAACCGAGGCGAACAACAAGCCGTTGCAAATCGTGGATGTTTTATGTAAAAACGTCCAATGAAGCGCACAGTAAGCCCCACCCGATCGCCATACCTCTGCTCAACAGGGCCTACTCCGGGGCCCACGCCTTCGCCGACGACGGCCTCGCGTACACCAGGTGAAGAGCGAACGTTTCTGTTTTGATGTCGCTCGCGTGTATCGCGTGATGTATGGGAAGTTTGAAGTCATTAGTACAAAGCCGCCCATACAAGTGTGCCATGAGAGAAGCGTGATCGGGGCTTGCTTCAGAAACATGTGACCGCCGGATAGTTGGAGTTTTTCACGTGCGAACGTTTGCCGATTGCACCTGAAAGCCGACGCAAACAACAAGCTATTACAGGTTGCAAATGTGTTCAAGCGAGAACACGCAGTGAAAAGCAGTGTACTACCCGCCCGATCACCAACCTGCTCAACAGGGTCTGCTCCGGGGCCAACGCCTTCGCCGACGACGGCATCGCCTACACCAGGTGACGAGTGACCCTCTATGTTTCGGTTGTACACGGAGGCCTTGCAGCTTCTAAGGCAAACGATATCAGCACGTGCGATCGGTGCCCATTTCGAAGCAATCGTGCCGTTGGATTGTTGTTCGGGTGTATGTTGGTGGCAAATGCATGTCAAAACCGGGGAACGAAAAGGCATGGAGCGTCGCGGATGGCTTCGTAGGTTCATATCCGTAACATGTCTGAAATCCCAGCCCTCTCTCCTACGTTTTTTTGTGACAGGGTCAACACGGGGGCCAGTATCTTCGCCGATGACGGCGTCGCCTACACCAGGTGAAGAGCGCAGAATTTTGTTGTTGATTGTAATCGTGTATTGCATCGTATACCTTCGCGGGATTCTCACATCGTAAGACGTGTCATCGAAAATAGTGTACCGTGAAAGAAGCGTGATCCGTGCTTGTTTCAGAAGTCTCGGCTGTCACAACACAACCGTGATGGAGTTGCTGGTATGTACATTTGTGTCAAATGTAGCTCAAACCGAGGCGAACAACAAGTCATTGCAAGGCTACGGATGTATTCATCCGAGGCACCGATAACGCAATAGAAACCCCACCCGATTGTCACAACTCTGCTCAACAGGGCGTACTCCGGGGCCAAAGCCTTCGCCGACGACGGCGTCTCCTACACCAGTTGAAGAGCGAAGCTTTCTGGTTTCATTGTACCCCATAGCACTACAGTTTCTAGAACAAGCCACACATCAGACGCCCAGAGACGGGTGCTCATTTGAAACCATTGCCGAAGGAATTGTGCAGTTGTTCGTGTGTACGGTGCGATTGCACGCTGAAAGGAGGTGGGCAGTATGGCATAGAGGGTTGCGGATGGCTGCATGGGTCTATACGCTCAAAATGGCTGAAAGGTGCACCCTCTCCCCGACACGATGCGCGACAGGGCCTACTCCGGGGCCAACGCCTTCGCCGACGACGGCCTCGCCTACACCATGTGAATAGCGGTTTGATTATTTTCGCGTGTATGGCATCCCAAATCTCTACAGACCCGTCGACATCGTCAGCACAGATCGTCGAGAAGAATGTCAATGAGACAATTGCGCGACCCGTGTTCAATTCAGAATCATTTAGCCGTCAGATAGTGGCTATTGGTGTGCACACACGTGTCGAACGTAGCTCAACCCGAGGCGAACGAGACGCCATTGCAGGTTGCGGATGTATAGATGCGAAAACAGCCACTACAATAGCACACCCTGTAATCCCACCTGATCGCCAAACCTCTGCTCAACAGGGCCTACTCCGGGACCAACACCTTCGCCGATGACTGCCTCGCCTACACCAGGTGAAGAGCGAACGTTTGTATTTGATTTCGCGCGCATGTGTCACGTCCTTTATGGGAAAGTCTGAAGTGATCAGCACAGTGTCGTCGAGGAGCGTGTGCCACAAGAGAAGAGTGATGGAGGCTTGTTTCAGAAATCGTGACCGTCAGATAGTTTGAGTTTTGGCTTGTACACTTGTGTCGATTGCACCTGAAAACCGAGGCAACCAACATGCCATAATCGGTTGCAACTATGTTCCAAGGGAGATACCAACTGAAAAGCAGTGCAATCCGCGCCCGATCACCACATCTCTACTCAACAGGGTCTACTCCGAGGCCAACGCCTTCGCCCACGACGGCCACGCCTACACCAGGTGAATCGTGCATCACAGCCTATTCCTGTAAGGAAGTGTCGAGATCTTCAGAACAGAGTCACCGAGAAGAGTGTACCAAGGCGGGAAACCGGATCTGTGCTGGTTCAGGAGCTATCTTGCCATCAGATAGTTGGAGTTGTCGGTGTGGACAATCGTGTCGAATGGGCCTCACACCGAGGCAAATGTACAGCCGTTGCAGTTTTTGGTTGTGGATGCACTCATACGAGAACACGAAATGCAACACACTGTTAAACCCACCCGATCATCACACTCCTGCTCAACAGGGTCTACTCCGGGACCAACGCCTTCGCCGACAACCACCTGGCCTATGCCAGGTGAAGAGGGAATGGTTGTGTATTGATGGTGCACGCGTGTATCGCATCCTATACCTATGCGAGGAGCTTAAAGTTATCAGCACCTAGTCGTCGAGAAGAGTGTGTCATGAGTGAATCTCCAGTAGTGCTATTTTCGCGGAGGCATCTGTCCGTGTCATGGTTAAGTGATGTGAGATTGTTTAATGGCAAATACACATCGGAAACCAGGGAAAAGAGGAGGGCAGATGCAGATGGCTTCATGAGCCCACACCCGCAAACAGTCGTGCATTTCGCTCGCCCCCCCACACGCTTTTCGACAGGGCCTACTTTAGGCCCAACGCCTTCGCCGACGACGGTCCCGCCTACCAGAGGTGAAGCGCGCAGATTTCTGTTTTTTTTGTGCACGTGTATATCACAGCCTTGTTGTTGTCTTCATGTTAAAAACCGTTCCGATCTCTCTTTACCCAGTACCTTCATATGTCCGTACCGATCCAACACTTGGCGCGGTTGATCCCCTTGGTCACAGGCTAGCTTACCCTAAAAAGGTACACTCGAATAAACTGGCCCCGAGGGGTCCGCAAGTCAATAGAAATCAACAGCCTAGATTATACCTGTACGGAAATGTCGAGATCTTCAGCGTTGAGTCCTCGAAAAGAGTGTGGCATGCTCTCATTTCGGTGATATTTTGCCTTCAGATTGGTGGAGATGTTCGAATGTCCGATTGCCGCCGATGAACGTCGAACCGAGACGAACAACAGCCATTCAGGTTTCCCCAGGGCGTCACGCGCCCACTGCCCACTGAGAATCTCTGTAATCCCCACCCGCTCCCTCACTCTCCTCGCAACTGGGTCTATTCCGGGGTCAACGCCTTCGCCGACGATTGCCTCGCCTACATCAGGTGAAGTGCCTTTTGGTATGTACGTACGCGTGTCACCCTGTTCGGAAGGCTGAACTTCCTAAGGCTGAATCCTCGAGAGGAGTGCGCTGCGACGAAATCGGGATACATATTCATTTCGAAGATGTTCTTGGGTCAGATTGGTGCAGCTGTTCGTATTTGTGCTTTATTTCGAATGCATGTCGAAACGTGGCTCACAAACCGTTGCAGGCTCTTGATCTATTCATACCCCCACACCCGTGGTATATCTGGAACTTTCGCCCTCCCTCCCACTCATTTCGCGACAGGGCCTACGACGGACCCCACGTCTTCGCCGACGATGGCATGGCTTACACCAGGTGAAAAATTGAGTACTCGGTTTCGAGAATGCAAGCACGTATCACAGCCCATACCTGTACAGGAACTTGACGTCATCGGCACAGAGCCGTTAAGATGAGTGTGCCATGGGAGGAACGTGATGAATGAATGTTTCGAGGCCATCGTGCCGTCAGGTTGGTCGAGGTGTCCGTATGCATGGTCTGTGGTCAATACATCTCACACCGAGGCAAGCAAGAAGCCTTTGCATCAGCTGCGAATGATTCGTACGAAGTCTCCCACCTGGAATAGACGGTAACCCTGGCCCGATCACCAACCCCCTGCTCAACAGGACCTACTTCGGGGCCAGCGCCTTCGCCGACGACGGCCTCGCCTACACCAGGTGAAGCACGAACGCTTCTGTTTTGATGATGCACGCATGCATCACATTCTATACGGGAAGCCTGTGCTCAAGTCGTCGAGAAGAGTGTTGCATGGAGAGGATCGCGACCCGTGCTCATGTCGAAGCCACCGCGCCGTCAGATGGTTGTCGTTGTCCATTTGTATGTTTTGTTGCATATGCATGACGAACTCAGGGGTACGGCAAGCCAACGAGGGTTGGGGATAACTTCATGGTCCACTTCCACAAACGAGTCTGAAGTTTTCACCCGCTACCTAACACGCTCCGCGACAGAGTCTACTCCGGGGGCAACACCTTCGCAGACAACCGTCTCGCCTACACCAGGCGAAGAGCAATCCTTTCTGTTTTGAGTGTGTACGAATGTAGCAGGGCCTACACGGTAAGCCCGATGTATTCGTCACAGACCGCCTCGAGAAGAGTAGGTACGGTTTGTGGCGAATGTCCGTTAAACGAGGCGAGCAAACGTTCTGGCAAGGTATTGCAGGTTTCCGTTTTTTTCGTGGGCGCACGTCATGAAATCCATCTGCTATCTTGGCCCACTCCACCTTCCTCGTCGTGACAGGGTCTACAACGGACCCCACGTCTTCGCCGAGGACCGCCTTGCCTACGTCAGGTGAAGGGCGAAGGGTTCTTTTTTAAAGTTGTGTTCGCGTATATTACAGCCTCTTGGTCGAGCCCGACGTCATCAGCAAAGTCTCTTACTAGAAGAGTGTGGCGTGAGAGAATGCTTTTGTTTCCAAGACACTACGCCGCCCGGTTGGGGTATGTTTTCACAGTCATGTTTGTGGCAAATTCGCGTCAAAACAAGGAGGACATTGCTTGTGTCCAATCCGTTGCAGGTCACCGATTCATTGATGCTCCCATAGCCATTGGAACAGGTTGTATTCCCGCCCTTTCCTCCACACTCGCCGGGACAGGGTCTACTCCGGCGCCAACGCCTTTGCCGACGACCGTCTCGCCAACACCAGGTAAAGAGCGCACGTTTTGTTTTTTGGGTGTGCTTGGGTGTATCAAAGCCTCTCGGGCAAGCCGGAATACCTCAGCAAAGACGCCTCGAGATGAGTGTGCAATGACAGAACCGCGATCCATGCAAATTTCGAAGACGTAGCACCATCTGGAGAGTGCATTGTCAAGTTCAGGGAACGGGCATACACAGCGAATCACAACAATATCCTCGGGAGGATCTGATGTTGATGGCATTTCACGTACGTGCACAGGAACCGGTTCTTAACCTCGCCCTCTGCCCACACTCTTTGCGACAGGGCCTACTCCGGACCCAACACTGTCGCCGACTTCCGCTTCAACCGCGCTAGGTAATTTACGTGCTCATTGTTGCGTTTGCGTCGACCCTGTTCTACAGGCACCGACTGCCGAGCAGTTGTCAGTTTGGCATACTCAAACCACGCTACACGTCAATTGGTTCTATAGTCCTTCAACTTAATGCGCATTCTCGGCGTTTCTGTGGCCTCATTCTCCGCTTGGTGCTGCGCCTTTCTGGTACATTTCGCGAAATATTTCACAGCAATTCCTCCAACGGAAACGCCGATTCCTGCAACGACGTCCCCTGAGGTGTATCCGAGTTTGGCTCCTTCAACAGGTGAGGGTGTTGACCGTGTTTGACCTATGAATACGACCATGCGCTGGGCAGGCCTTACCTTGCCTCCCACCTGATCATTTACATACGTGCCACAAACACCGCTAGAGCACCAGGTACCTTTTCTCACCCATGACTGCTCAGTTTCATGATCAATGCTCGTTCGGTCTGCGGTGCCTCGACAAACCCCCAACTCAATTACGCCCAGCCCTTGCCTGGTACAGGATTTCGTTCGCTTGGTGTGTGATCATACGTGCTGTTCTCTAAACACTCCCACTACCGCGCCCCTCTCGAAACAACCGTTCTCCTCGGCGACAGTTACCGTTGCACCCAGAGCTACGGCTGCCCCTGCAGCAGCTGATCTGGCTCCTGGTGTCACCACAGCTTCAGGAACTCCTTCGCCCGAGGCAACAAGGGTTCCGACCCCTCCATGCGAGCTTCCAACTCAGGCTTCGGGTGCAGCATCGACCCCGAGCTCAACAACTTCCCCTGGAACTACCCTGACACCCAGCACTACATCACCAGTGGAGCCTGTAAATCCAATTGCACCCCGTCGCACGACTGGTCCCACTGGCATCACGGCGGTGCCCGCGGCTCAGGCACCAAGTGCTGCAGAAGAAGGTCGCGTGTGGTTGATTTCGGTGGCGTTGTTTCCACTGTTAGCTTTTCACATGGTGAAGGCGCCATACAGAACGAGTGCAATCGAGACCGGGGGTAGCTTCTTATTTCGCTACCTGTGAACCTTGCTGAGTATGTTGCTACCCATGAGCGCTACTCTAGGTACACGAGGTTCGTGGCATGAAGCTCTCACCCTATCGTGTCCGACAATATTTACCTGTGGCGTTGTAGTTGTGTCGACCTTCTCTACAGGCACCGACTGCCAGACATTTATCGGCTAGTGTACAATTCCTTCACGTTGACACACATTTCCCGGTATTTTCGTCACCCAACCTTTTGCATGGTGCTGCACCTTTCTGTTTCATCCCGCAGTGATTCTTCCAAAGGAGACGCCGATTCCTTCAACAACGTCTCCTGATGTTAATCCGAGTGTGACTCGTTCAGCAGGTGAGGGCGTTCCGACCATGTGTGGCCTATGAATACGACCATGCGCTGGGCAGGCCTTACCTTGCCTCACCTGTACCTTCTATTTGCCACAAACACTGCTAGAGCACCAGGAAACTTCGCTCACCAATAGCTGCTTCAGTTTCATGATGACGTTCGGGTTACCCCTGCGGTGTTTCGGCACCCCTCCAACTCGCGTACGTCCAGTCCTTGCCTGGTACAGGTATTTCGTTCGTGTGGCATGTGGTCTTCGTTGTTGTCCTCTAACACCTCCACTACCGCGCCACTCTCAAACAAACTGTCTCCGCGGTGACAGATACCGTTGCTCCGGAAGCTACGGCTGCCCCCGCAGCAGCTATCTTGGCAACTGTTGTCACCACAGCTCCTGGAACTACTTCTTCTCCAGAGGCAACAAGGGTCTCGACCCTTCCACGCGAGCTTCCAACTCAGTCTCCGGGTGCAGCATCGACCCCGAGCTCAACAATTTCCCCTGGAACTCCCCTGACACCCAACGCGACATCTACACCTGAGGCTAACACGGCGCCTGTAGCGGACAGTGAACGAGTGACTCCTGCACCTGTGGACATCATCGCTGAAGTGCGTGAAGACACCGTTGCCATTTCGACTTACTGGTGAACGCCGCAATTTTGTGCGTGCTTGAGGTACATCGCTACACTATTATACTCAGAACGAAGCTTGCGTTTCTTTTGGATAAACATTGCCAGAGTGTTAACTCTTCTGCGTTGGTAGCGCATTCGTGGACCAAACGCTATTTCAGCAACAAACACATCCACCCCCTCCCCACAACGCTCTTCGTCTTGCGCCACATTAACCACCACTCTTCAGGTCGAAAGGCCTGGAACGACAGCTGCCGGAGCGGTAACCATCCTTGCCCTGATCGGCATCTTGGTAATTTCCACCGGCAGTGTCATCAGGTCGAACCGCGGCAATGACTCGTCGGCGTCATGTGGGAGTGGATCGGGGGATTCATTTCTGGGGGCTCCGGTGGCCTTCCGGGCACGGTCGGTTTGCTCTGTTTTCTTTGTAGGCCAAGCTTTGCTGAGTTAGATCTGCTCTGTGCCCGTGTGTCTTGTCTTGTCGCCCCGTTGGTTATCGGCGTCGGTCTTTACACCTTTCAGTACTTGCATTTCTGGACGCACCAGCCGGGGTCACACAGGAGTTGCATTTTCCACCTCCCTTATCGGGTGCTTGCCTGGAAATTTATCGCGAGAAGGATTTAGTTTCCCATGTTGGCCATGAAGTCTAAAAGTTATGGTTGCGCATGAAATTATCGCTTCCTACATTGTTTGGGGATGTTGTGTGGCACACTCGCAGTTCGTGTGACAGCACCGAGGTTCGAAGCCACATCCATGGGCCCGAAAGTTGCGAGGTTACCTACTGAACCAGCCACTAACGTGTAGGAAATGCTAGAATGTTGGAGTTTTGCCGAGATGTGCATTAAGACTACATCGTGTTGTTATTAGAGGTACAGTAGTACTTTTTGCAGAAGGCACAAGCGATTTTTCGTCATATAGGTAGGTGCGAATAGTCGTCAAGCATCCGCCGTCACTGAACAGATGGTTTGCAAGGTCAATCCTTTGGACACAGACACGGCTGCTTTTCCACCGAACTCTACAAAGGAATGAGCCGCGTTTCATAATCCGGCGTGGACATTCTTTGGTCTCTCGCAGGTCGACGCGTTGGCGCCCGCCGATGGCACTGCCGAAAGAGAGAACCCACCCCCCGCCAGCAATCGCAGGCCTTCTGCGACGTTGACTTTCGTGCTCATGACGCAGCTCCAGTTCCTTGCGACGCTGTCGCTGGTTGACTACGTCATGGACGAAGACTCCTGGCTCGCCGACTTCGTCACCGGTCTCAGGTGTGACGAAGAATGCATGCTGGTCGCTGAGCCAGATTGTTTTAATTTTTTCTTCGCCATTATTCCCCAGCCGTCGGTGCAACACGCTGCTCGACGCGTCTGAAGTGTCGAATTGCAGATCCGCCCCACCTGCCGGGTCTTCATGGTCAAGTTTGGCGGTAGGAGTGTCGTTAACGACAAACTTGGCTGCTAACGAGTGATTGCCGAGTCTTCGGTAGGCCAGTGGTAGACGACACCCCTACATAAGACATGTGGCCCATGAGAGTAGCTCTTGCATGTTCAAAGGAATCCTACGTACGATCTCGTTTCTCTCTCCGTCTTTTGTTGTCCTGTCCCCAACTGCTTGTCGAAACTATAAGATGGATCAATCTTTGGTGGCTGGCGGAAGTTGGCCAAAACATCGCTTCCGACGAGTCCGCCTTCGAAGCTGGGGCAAGTGGCATCCGCGCCTTGGTATTTGTGGGCAACGTTGCGCTGGTCAAAGGAATCCTTCTTGCCATATTCTTCATTCACGTGGCGGCGGTGTCCGGAGTGGAGGCACTCTGGTTGACGAAGGTGAACAAATCGAAAATCTGCGCTTTTTTCTCCGTCACCAACTAGGTGGGGTATCGGTGTTCCCCCAATGGGTGTAGTGCATTGTAGCTCCGCTTTAACCCCCCGAACATGAGCTCCGAGGCACGAGGATCACCTGCGGCACCCAAACAGCACCTCGCTGTTAAGGCCATTGGCACGGCGCACGTCAGTTGCAAATCTCGTTCGTGAACAACACAACAGCCCATTTTCCCTGCCCTGTTTCCGATCGATCGTCAACTTTTGCCGATGCAGAAACCCGCCCGGGAGAATCTAGACGCAGCACGCCGTCGTGGCGCCCCTATCGGCGAGTTGCAGGCTCGACTCAGAGGCGTAAGGATTATATGCCGGACGAACCCGGATCTCGCCGATCCCAGTCCGTTCTCCCGCCAAGCGCCCCACGCCTCTGGGACCCTTTCCACGTTAAACGAAGAAGAGTCCGACATGAGTGACGAGGAAGAGGGAGGGCGAGGGCGTGTGCCCATGCGCAGCGAGAACCGGCTGAACCCGGTGGCGACGTGCCGTGAGCACTCTACATCGGCCTGGCTCCATTTCCCGCACGTGGAGCTAGTGTTCCAGTTCTTCGCGTTCGAGGGGGCCGTGGCGTCGTTCGCTTCTGCAATTCGGAACTATGAGTGCCCAAAGATTTTCTACACGGCGATAGCAGCGATGGTGAGCTTGAGAGTCCCTTGATGGGCTTCAGAGGTTTGGCTCCAGAGATGCTATTTTGCTTGCCATGACCTCGTGGGCGAAGGAATGCTGGTTGTTTGTTTAGTAGGTTCTATCGCAGCCACTTACAGCAATTTCGGGGGGTTTTGATACGTACATCGAGTGCTAGAAGCCCAGACATGATCCAGGGCGACTTTCGCCAAGAAACTTGGTCGGCACTGCGAGTTGTGGTGCAAGTAACGAGTTCGAGTCGTACCGTTGCGTTTCACAAATAATCACCTTCCTCTTTCCCAATGCCCCTTCCATGTTGTATTTCTAATCCCGGTTTCGCGAAAAACAGGTCTTGTGCCCGCTGTTGATGTTCGTGACGGTCTTCCGCACTCTGCTCGTCCGGGTTCGCCCCAACGTGCTGCTGATCTTCAAGACGTATGCCGAGGGCGGCACGAGCGGCGATGCTCCGAGCCGCGCAGGTACGCCCCGCAGTTCTAGGCCCGTCACGCGGCCGTGTGACACGCGGATAGAAGGGGGGGACGGTGCAGAATCGCCCTACACAACTCCGGATGCAGGTTTTATTTTTCTGCTGTTGCTCTGCTTGTCCCTGCGCCTCTACCTTGGTCAAGACTTTCGAACAGAAGGATCTTATCACTGGCCCTCAAACACTGCACCAGGTGGCTTCCTCTCCCGGTTCAAGAGCAGCTGGGAGGAAAACTACAGCCTGTTCTCCTGGGCAGACAAGAGGCAATGGGAGACTGCCCAGACGCCAGACCGCCAGATCAGCAGAGAGGGCGACTGGTGCAGGATCGGGTTCGAGCCGGTATTCGTGGAATACACCAAGAGGGGGACTTGGTTCATTGTGATTTCGCTCGTGGAGGTAAGTGGGACTTGCCTGCGCGTTCGGTCTTGGCATGTTGTTAGCCGTAACGAGAGCGCCGAATGAACGTGCTCCACCGAGCCCGAGGAGGTCCGTTGGATGGAGTATAGTAGATTCGGAGTTTTGACCTACCTTAGGTGAAACGTTTATGTAGGGCGGGGTCTGCTTGAATCATGTCAGCCGGGTTGTACTTGTTGCGCTGAGATGGTTTCGGCATCGGAAACAGGCTTGACTATATTATGCGCGAACGACCGGTGCCTGCTATGGCAAGTCTCAGAAGACTTTCACCAAATGCCTCTTGCCCTTTCCCGCCCTCTTTATTCTCTGCAGTGGGTCGCTCTCGCCTTGGTCGGGGTGATGGTTGAAAACAGCATCGTACAGCTTGTCCTCTTCTGCGGCCTACCTTCTGTGATTTTCTTGATCCTCATGTTCCTGAAGCCCTTCGCAAACAGGTGATTAGGCGCATATGGTTCCAACTCGAAGAGCAAGCCATCGCGTGTACGTGGAATTTACATTCCTGGATAGCCTGAGACGTCTTGCGCGCACTATTTGTGACGACTCACCCTTTGCAGCGGTGCGCAGCCTTGTGCTACGCTCCAGTCCCCAGCAAGCATCTTCGTGGGTCGTGACGCTGGACTTTTCAAGCAGCTCCGGCGACACCTATCCTGCATTTTACACCCCGACACTTGAGTGCACATTTTTTGGAGCTGATTCGAGAACAGACCCTGGTGCCTGTTTGCGTCACGGTTCCACCTTGCGAAAATACATTGGGGATTCTAGGTTGCCAAGCTCAACAACCATGCCGCCTCCCTTAGTAGAGGTTTGAGGTGAAGATCTCGTTCTCTTCTACGCATAGCGCAATGCCAAGACCATCCTCGCGCTGCATCTTTGATGAATGCAGTGTTACCAACAACATTGAAGCATGCGTGACGGCCATCGATGCCATCAGTATGGGAGTTTTCGCCGCTTCGGCCCTTTGGTGGGAGGGAACGGACAGAGCGGCGCACTTGAACACGTCCGTGGTTGTTCTGCAGCTACTTTCCCTTTTCGGTGAGGAACGTTGCCTTGCGTGGATGTGGTGCTCTCCAATGTAACGCATGAAGGAACGACCATCGAATCGACAGTTGCACCAATTGGAGGTTTGCAGGGCTTATGTTTTAGCGGCACGAATAGGGTGGCCCGATACTCGTAGTACCAGCAGCTCTGGTCATCCCCGTACACTTGGATGCTGTGACAATCGTGATGGGAGCTATTCGCAACCGCATACGAAAAGCCTAAGGCAAGACCGGGCACGAGGTAACGTTGAAATCACTACATGAAAACGTGGCGTGTACTTACCATAAGGGATGGCCATTGTTCCGAGGCATGCTTCCTTTTGCGAAAGAATGCACAGTTACCAGCGGTCGCCGCAGTGGATCAGTTTGACGGCAGCGGAGAAGCTACCGTTTCAGGATCACTTATGGGGTTCCCCCGACTTGCAACCTTTTCTAACATACACCGTGGATTGACATATTACATGTTACCCATGCCACGATAGAAACGCACCAATTAAATCGTTTCTGCAACAAGGATCGCACGGTGGTGCCAACCCTCCGACTATGGGGTTGTCCTCGAACCCTGCTTACTTTTGAAGACGATAACGTGCTTTGCCCAGCAGTTACAAACCGCTGTTCACTTCGTGGGCCAGATCAGCTCATTGGCTAAAACCACGAAGTTCTTGCGCTTCAACCGGTCGCGTGCGTGAATGCTCCCTCAGCTGACAGACGAAGAACGGGAGGCCCGAGACTACATTCGCAGCTATACCCGACGGCAGTGGTGCGGAACTTGGTGCACCGTGCTGGGGCACAACGTCTTCGCCTGCGCGAGAGACACTAGCGAGGGCGTCCGCAAGCCCCGCTTCACCACGGCCGCGCGCTCAGGACCGTACCCGCCTTTGGACCGGAGCAAGCAGGCGGGTGGAACGGAAGACAACGGGATACGCGTGAGGTGATAGCCTTGGGTGAGCTCATCATTTTCGTGGTGTGTCGGCTCCACCACGTCAAAAAGGGCCCATTCGAACGAATATTTCCCAGCTCTTCATAACCTCAGGCAAACTGGAACTCTGTGGGGAACCGATCGGGCGCGGGTGTCCTGAGAATAAGGAAATACACAAGCAGTGAGTTGAATGAGCACGTGGACCGGAGCGGACAAAGCTGATTTCGATTCGGCGGCGCGGGGCTCGGGCGGCAGAACGCCTTTCGCGAGTGGCCTTCAGCGGTGTCCCTCTTTCCGTTTGTCTGGCCCCATACACGTCCGCCACGAAAATGGCTGAACTTCGGGATTCGTGCGCGGGTCTGGAAGGGTCGGCCTGAGTGCGGTCACCTAAAGAGTTTTTGCTTGCTAAAGGTCTTCCCGTCTTTCGCCTGGGCGATGGCATTGTATCAGTACCCCGTATATTACGGAAGAGAGTGACGACGACAAGGATAGTCGATATATTTTAGCGACTACGACGGAGATTTAAATCCCTCTCTGAGATGAAAAGAAAAATAATTATGTTAGGGTTGGGTTGTGTGAGTGGATGGTTTCGGTTTGGGTTGGAGAAGAAAGCGTGACGTGCGGAAGGTGTCAAGATGTAATAATAGAAATGTGACAGATTGTGAGGGTTGTGGGGGCGCGGTATAGGAGGGCAAAATAAGGAGCGTTGTGTTCCTGTGATTGGTTGTCCACTTCTTGATGATGACTGTATTGGGAACATATCCGTGCAGCACTTGTAAAGGAGACGAACGCCCTTATTGGTTCGTCCTTGTGATACTCGCAGCAGGTGGGCGTAGCCTCCAGGCAAAACGAATGCGTTGGGCGTCCCCTCGAATATTTTAACCTCCTCTTGGAAAGCCCATGCATTCGAGAACCTGCTTTGGAGCTCAGGAAGCTGATTGAAGTGCCCTCACTCAAAGGGCACACGCCAGCTTGTTCCCATAGTTTTGTGGTAGATCTGGAACTATGTGCCATTGTTGAAACGGGAGGGAGTTGTACACACGCCCGTGTTGTTGGATCGCGTTGCATCGATCGTCACACGTTGTTGGGGGTAAGAGTAAATGGATGTGGATATTGTCTTCTTTGTTTCCTAACCATTGGTGTCAGTCATCGGCCGGACAGTCGTAAGGCCAGGGTGAACGGAGGCTGGACTGTCGGCGAGGATGCACGTTCTCTTCGTACGGGCAGCGTGTTTTTTATGTCCTGGTTGATGAGTTCGGGTCACTTTGCTAGAAGTACCAGGTATTTACATCATCTATCAAACCTCACTGAAAAATACCATCCTAATGTACGTGTAGGATTAATTCCACCACAGAGCCGTGGCGTGCGATATCTTCCATATTTGCAAGAATAAATGTATAGCCCAACCTTTGGATGTATAGCTGCAAGGCCTGGATGCGAGTAGCGGCATGCTTGGCGGCACGAGTGGAGAATATTTCGCCATTTTCGACACGCGATCGATAGTTGAACACTTGAAAACAGTCTGCATATGATAGTCAAAACGCCGTTGAGATGGCGCGCCTTGGCACTAGAGTATGTGGGGTGGCAAATGAAGTGCGAATCTTGCTCCGATAGTAAGGAGCATTAATTTCTAATTGTTGTTTCTCACATTTGCTCTACAGTCCACAAAAATGTGGAGACCGTGGTCTCAAAACCCGGCACATGCAACGCCGCGGGGAAACAAAAAAAAAAAGGGTACAAACCACTCGGAAAAAAAAAACACAATGATGGAAAGAAAAGAACAGCTACCGCACCGACCGGTCGAGAAAAGAGCCCTCGGAAACCGATCAAAACAAAACAAAGACAGAAATATAGGAAGACGCTTCCCACACCCGCCTAAAAAATCAAAGGGTTCAAAGGGTAACATGCCAGCACCAGGCATTACGCACCAGGGCATGGGGATAACGGAGCAAACAGGACAAAGAGGCGGCAGATGGGCAGACAGCCAGATGTATAAAAACAAAAGCAACAGCAAAAGCGAGATCAAGGTACCCAGCAGAGCAGAGCAGGCAGGGAGGACATGAGAAAAAAGAAACACAGCACAGAGGCCGAAGGCAATACGAAGGACATACGTAAAGGAGTATAGCATACAGCAGGTAGGGAAACAGGGCGCAACAACATCAGCCGGGTACATAGTTCGCCACAAGTGCTGCCTCGGCCGCCCTACTCGCTTCTACAGCAGTGCCCGGTCGTCGTTTCTTCCCCCCC
>CACKRE030000954.1:110083-120950 GCA_902602495.3 Ectocarpus sp. CCAP 1310/34
AAAAAAAAAAAAAACACTTGAACAGTATATATGACACATTGGAATGGGGGCGCAACAGATTGTGTGTCATTTTCTTGTCGCAAAACACATCGTTTGACGCTTGATCATTCATCATTTTAGCTTTAATCATCGAGAAGTCCCGGTATTTACACACCACAACACCCCGCGCCCTCGTTTTTACACGTGCGCACATACTACGAACAGTGCCCAACAAAAGCACTGACGCTACGATCGACCGGGCGGTAAAATGAAGCCAGTCAGGGAAGCAACAAATGAAGCAAAGAAGCACAACAAAATCCCCGGATAAACAGACATCTACAAAGGCAGCGGCGGCATCCTTCGGAACACCATACATACCGACTCTTAGCACACATTACGTGGGGTTATTGTACTTGGATGGCCGGCTTACGGTGCGACTTGAACTTCTTTTGCTCTTTGACTGCCTCGGCGCCCTTCAACCCTGCGTCGTACACCGTGTGGAAATTGGCTACCTTCCTGCAGAACGTTTGCACTATTGCTAGGGTCAAGTTGTCGTCTGCCGCGAAGCTCTTGGGAACACTCTCTCGCAAGCACGCGATAGTGTACTTGCCGTGCCTGTGGAGCCACCACTTGGATCTACCCGACACAAGCTCGATCGGGTTCAACTCGCAGTGGAACTTGGGAAGCATGAGCGCAACCCCTCCGTGGCACTTCAGCAAAACCTTTAGGCTAGATTCGACCTCTTGAAATCCTTTTGCACGCGCAACACCGCCGGCATGCTCATCTTTTCGTTAGGCCTCTGGCCCTTCTTGCCCCACGCAATGCTCATCCCCGCGATCCAAAGCCCCCTCTGAAACAGGATTTGCTTCATCCCCTTGACCTTGCCTACGTGATCGGTGGCGCCCGGTTCGTAGAACGGGTTTTCTCCCTCTGGCTGAAATGTGAGGTGCTGCACCGCTCCTTTCTTGAGTTTGGGTGTGTTTTCCGGTACTGTATGGTGGTAGCATTCTGAGGAGCTATCTCCTGCCCCTTGCTCTCTGTATCTATCCAACATTGCACGCAAACTCTTCCGGCCGAAGCTTCCCTTCGGTCGGCCAGTCCCTTCATATGCTGGGCGTTTTGGAGGTGGTGTGAGGAACTCGGTCGCGGGCTGACAGTCTCGCGGCCTTTTCTCCCGCGAAGGAAGAGGGGGGGTGTCGTTGCTCCCGCGCCTCGCATCTTCTGCGGAGAAAACGACGCTGACGCTTCAAGTAGATGGACGCCAGGCAACAGTCCACTTTGCCTCGGCCGACCAGTCACATGCCTTGGTTTGTCCCTTTGGGTACTTGATGTAGTCGCTGCGCCAGCTGCGGCTGGTTCGATCCGACAGGTCTGCTGTCAGCTGGAGACGATACTTTTTCGCGCTCTTCACTTGAGATACAGCGGTCAGCGTACTACCACGCCTAGTCAGGGCGTCCCTTATGTCCGTCAGCGCCTCAAGGCGAAGCGTGAAGGTCATGGGGCGTGCAGGGCGTCCACCGCTAACTTTCTTGTTTGTCAGTCGTTGGGGTTGCTGTGGACAATTTTTGAAAAAATCGGTTTAGGTTTTTTGTCGGGGCTTCCCCCCAAAGGTTCGGAATGGAACCAACGCCATAGTCTAAAATAGAACGGAGAGAGAGCTTCAATTACCTGCAACTGTTTTCGGTCGCAACCCCGTAGTTGTCGAGATGTGGAGGATTTGGTGGGGTGAAGTACCTTCGGTGGTGATAGCAATAGGCCCAAAACTTTTGATCCAGAGCGTTGCGACCCATTTTGAAAGGCTTTTTCGAACGCCGCTGGCGAGAGCTTTCCAACGCATAGACTATTTGTTTGTCGCTCATTTTTTGGGGATGATTTTCTTTTTAGTTCCGCCCCAAATCGGCCTGACAAGTTCCGGCACTTGTTGTTGTTGTTGTTGTTGACTTCACATTAAACCGTATGCCAGTTGCTAAATGCCAAAATCTAGCAAAGACTCTCGGCCCGTGGTCACGAAAGTGCTAGAGCCATCTGAGGATCTAAAGAACACGCACACGTAGCAAGAAAAAGGTGTACAAGAGCCCGAAGAGGTACTACTACACCTATATATAATCCCTGCAGCACCGTACGCGTGCCCAAAACTGAACTACACGTCCGTCTCACCGTTCGACTACAGCAACATCACCCCCTACTTGTCCCACTCTGTACCAAAACGAATGATTGCCGACTACAGCATACTTGCTGTCTGAAGTGCTGTCTGTACAAAAACACCATGGCACTGCTGTAATAAAAATGTGAGAAACAACAACAACAAAATCTTGAAAATGCACTGCTGCTGTCTATGTATCTATTGTAGATACCTCGTGTGCACAGCTCTCCCTCTCTGTCTGTTTCCTTGTCCCCACAGTCAAGGTGTATGACGACAATGCTAGTCACTCCTAAGTGTGGCCAGCGAGATTGATCTTGGGGGAGAGAAGCCCGCTGTCCATGCCGTGCGCTCCTACATACAGCACGTACTTGTACCTTGTTATTAGTTAGACTCTACAGCAGCTATCCCGCCCACCACACGCTCCACCACACACGCTGCAATACATACTTGCATACCATCGCCCCGGTGGTCTAGTGGGTAGCCTCGCAGCCTGCTATGGGCCAGGTCATGGGTTCGAGTTCCGGCAGAGAGAGTTTTTTTCTCACTAAATAAATCCTGGTCTAGGATGAAAGCGACGCGGTGCAAAGCTCGTTTGTTAGTAAACCATAATCGACTTCGTAAGTCGCGAGGGAAGGGATTGCTGTACCCTTCTCTCGATAAAAATACCTCAGGCATTAACCGCAGGAGGGGGTCCAACCCCCCCCTCCTATGTGACCCCGGTTGGGTCGTCTAGCTAGTAGAAGTGGAGCATAGGGGCCAGAGGGGCAGTCGACAGAGTCCAATGATGGGAGAAAAAAAAAAAAACACCCAACTGCAACATGCGTTGCGTACTTGAAGGTCTCAAGTCTCAAAGACCACACCATATTTTGTTTACACTCAAGATTGAAAAAGCGAGGTCACTTGTAGCTGCTTGGGGCACAGCAGAAACACGGGTTGGTCACACGGTGCTGCTGTAACAACGCTGATGTGTAACACATCATGTGTATGGCGCGGCCATACGTACGTGTATATATTTTTCCTAATGCGTGATAGTTCAGCGTCCTGGGGCTATTCGCGAATAGCCCGTTTTCGTACGAGCTGACGCAGAACCAAACGGAGACCTTTCTGCTGACAAACCAAACACCGAACAATCAAACGCACACGAAACACAAAACCCTAGCACGGGCACAGGGACAGATTATTCCCTCCTAGATGCGACTCAAAGGTTTTCCTTCGAGATACATCGAACGCGTCAGCCGAATAAATGTGAGAAGAGAGCAGGCAATTGGTACACACCGAAAGGAGATTTTGACGCATTGGGGATTTTCTTTTTTGGCTGACTGAGAAGAAGCAAGTCCGCTCGAATCTTGAGCGCCACGTTGTACTTTGCATGCACAGGAGTATCTGTTGTACTTTGAATGCACAAGAGTGTCTCCACAAGTTCGCTCGTTTGTCCTCATACCTCTTACCTCGTTACCATCCAACAGGTTCCCCTGGGTGTCAGCGGCGTTCTCCTCAAGAGTAGCCAGGTCTTTTCAAGTTTCTTTATTCAAGGCTCGCACACGGGTAGTCTAACTTTCAGCATCACAGCAGGCGGCTTGGAGAGACACATCTATCTGGTGTTGCCGGCAGATCGGTTGAACCATCATGTTCCGACAAGGAACCACTGTCCGTTTGATGTCTAAACAGACAGACTCGCCATGTTGCCTCATCCCCGCCCAATCGCTACCCGACGCATCGATGCCGTGCCCTACCCTTGGCCTTTCCGTTCACAGTACAGCCGTCTGCTGACGATGCACGCCACCAAGCACCGCCGGTCAGGGCGTTGCTGGCCAAAAAAAAATGCGGAACGACCACAGCAGATGCCGCGGGCAGCTGCCGACGACAAGACTCGCCTGCTCGACGACGACACCATCAACGTGGTCGCTTCCTTCGCCAGCTGCCACGACCTGTGCGTCCTGGCGGAGGTTTGCCGGCGCTTCTCCCCCCTGCCGTTCTGCGACGACCTCTGGGAGCTGCGCGCCCTCGACATCCTCCCCTCCGTTCCGCAGGTACACTCCGCCATGTCCCAGCTCAAACTGACATCGTTCCGTCAGCTAGTGGAAGCCTTCACGTTGATCGGTATACCGGGCGGCGTCCTCGGATTCTGGCAAGCGGAGGCACCAACCCTTGCCTGGGACGTCCAGCAGCAGCAGCAGGGTGGCCTCGATGGGACCACGGTTCAGCAGCCCGAGGCGCGAGGAGAACTGTTGAGGATCACGCTAGAGGCGGGTGGATTTCTGTGCGAATCTATCGCGCCTAGCGGCACCCGACGGCGGTGAGCAAACAGGGGATGGATAGAGAACGGCGCGATGTTTTTTACTTGTACAAAAAGACCATGCATTCGAGGAAGAACCACAGCAGTCGAACGGTATGTGTCGGAGTCTTTGTTCATGAAGTACATACATCGGTGCAACGGATTTCTGTTCGAATACTGCTGTAGAGAACGAGGAGGCGCGTAGAAGCAAGAACGGGATTGCTCTCTTCCATTTGCTCTTTAGTGATGCAGAAACTGCTGTCTACAGCTTGTAAATACACAAAACAGAAACAAGTTCAATGAATCACTAAGCAGTGAAAAAGAATGATTTATGCTGTCTCAGCCCATTTCCTTGTCCGTTTCATGATGGCTCGTTTGTGCTTCGTTTTTTTGTCCTTTTATCAGGCTAGTTTCTCTTCGCTTTAACCTTTGTGGGCAGTAGACCGTTGACCATGGAAGGTACCCGCGTCAACCGAACCGGTTCGGATGTTAAAATGTCTTCACAGAGACTATTAATAGCCGGCACGGTTCTTTATTTTTTCAATCCAGAGCACCAGGTGGCCACTCCAAACAGCGTTGTTGAGCCTGAGCCAAACAGCAGAGTAATACATAGCGATCATTGTGCTGTCGTACGCGTATGCATGTTTCTCTGGAGAATATTAGTGCATGTGAACCCAGGTATGATATGGCACAAACATTACATTCATCCTTAAATTCTGGTAGCACCTTATCTGCGCATGGACAGACATGAGGGTTTGATTAGTTGCTGTTGACATCAGCGTACAGCAACGCGAAGCAGTGCTGTTGTCAACATTTTTTTTTCAGAAGGATTGCGTCGTTGTATTTTGGATGAGCACACCGTGAGGGTGTGGTCGTCCCACTAACGCCTGTTTGCGTACAAGATTCACCGAGCATGGCACGCGATCGTCGAAGTGTACGCAGACACAAAAAGTAGGAAATCCTGATATATTGTAGTTTGCAGATGATCATTAAGTGCTGGTCGCGGCCTTGTTTGCATTGTTTAACGTCTCGCGGTAGCGTCACAATATTACTTGGAAGCATCTGTCACTCCTGAGAGATGGCTCGACATGTTCGCTACTTGAGCTTGCTGGTGCTGGTCGATGCACTCCATTTCATTGTGTTTCGGAGCTTGTGCGATGTGGTGCGATATCTCCATGTACGCGTCTTGCCAAACCGAGAGAGATTGTTTGACACCAGTTTTTTGGACCCTGTGGCCCCTGCAACGATTTATGAAGGCATGCATTGTTGTGTGGGGTATGTATCGAGTTGAATAATCTTTTTTCGCGGTATCGTGTAGGTTTTGCTTCAGTTGCGAAATCCAGCACTAGTTAATCCGAGAGTTTGTAAGGCGGACGACACGACACGTGACACCGCGTAGCCAATCTCGTCTCATGTTTGTGAAGATTCAGGCGCACCACGGCCAATATGGACGCAAAAACATGCTCCGTTTTGTCGTCTAGCGGACACGACCGCTCGGCGAGCTGGCCGACTAACGAAACAATCGCGGCTTGCTGTTCATGACACGGACTTGACAGAAAACCTTGTCGGGTTTCATGAAGGCCAAAGCTCAAAAAGGCTGGATACCCAAGAAGCGAGCTACCACTGTTCATGTACATGCATCACTCACCCATTGTCATGTGCGCCTACGGCGTGCCACACAACGCAGACGCGAGGGCGTGAAATCACCTGAACGTTGTTGTCGTACCCCCCTCCTCCCCCTCGGCAGCATTTTCACCATCCGAGTTTCCAAGACCCCGACCGGCCGCATCAAGATTGGCTTCTTCTGCTTGGAGAAGGAGTCCGCCCTCACCATCGGCGGAGACAACGACAGCTGGGTGCCCGGAGACTCCATGGCGGAGGCCCTGGCGCGCTACACCTTTGCCATACCGGGAAGCACGAGGCGGACCCCGATCCGCGCCTCGGGCACGAAGGCGTTCTTCCTCGAGCGCAACGACGGCCGCACCTGTCGTTACGTTAAGCTCACGGCCCCGCCAGCGTCCTCCCCGGGGGGGGCTGCCGCGGGGGCGGTCAAGAACCTGTGCGGGCTGTGGTGCGCGCCGTATGGCAGTCACGGGCTGGAGATCATTCAGCTCTCGACGGACCCATCTTGCTCCCCGAACGAGGAAACGGCGGCCGCGGCCGTAAAGGCAGCGACGGTCGTGAAGCTGTCTTCCCTCTCGCAGTCCTGGGCGGGCGGGAGAGGTGGGCGT
The DNA here is from genome assembly GCA_902602495.3 of Ectocarpus sp. CCAP 1310/34. Taxonomy (NCBI): domain Eukaryota; class Phaeophyceae; order Ectocarpales; family Ectocarpaceae; genus Ectocarpus; species Ectocarpus sp. CCAP 1310/34. The sequence continues at coordinate 116,712 of CACKRE030000954.1, forward strand.
CGAGGCTCCGTCTCCGGCTCCAGCACCAGCAGGGTGACGGACGGCAGCGAGAGCGTGTGCACGTCCACGCCCGCCACGGACGCGGACGGCAGCGAGGCGGACTCCTGCGACGAGGCGGGGGGTTCATCAGAGGCGGCCGGCGGCGGCGGCGGCGGCGGTGGTGGCGGCGAAGATGACAGCAGCGACGGGCACGGCGACATCGAAAGCGTCCTCGACGACGGCTGCTTGGCCTCGATCGCTAGGCGCAAAGGAAACAGCCTCCATCATGCTGACACTGCTACCGCCGGCAGCGGCGCCGGCGCCGGCGATGCTAGCGTTCCCTCCCAGCTGTTCGGCTTCAAGGTGACCGGAGACGACAACGTCCCCGCCGGCAAGACCTCTTTCGTGATTGACCTCTCGACGGACTTCGACGTCGACGAGGAGCTCCGGTCCGACTCGAGACCCGTCGTGACCTTCCTCCCCACAGGGGCCGTCATGGCCAACCTGGCCAACAGGCGCCAGCAGATCTCGTGCTGGCGCAAAGGCCGCGGACAGATCAACCGAGTGCCCGGGCGGTGGTCGCCAGAGTGGGTGGACGTGGAGTTCGTCGAGTACAGAGCCGGGTCCCGGTGCGCGTTTTCCGTCATCTTTCGGCAGCCCAACCAGGCGGTGAGGGTGGTGATGGACTTCGAGAGGGCGCTCGGTTGCGAGGAGGAGTGGCCCCAGTGGTCGGCCGCCGCTCCCGCTTGCGCTGCTGCTGCTGCTGCTGCTGCTGCCTCGGACTCGCCGTCGACGTCTGCTGGCTCCGGGAGTAGCGTCGCATCCAGTTTTGGTATTGTTTTGTCGCAGCAGTAGTGCGGCAGCGTCGGTGCATGATGCTGTAGGCGGCGCTCTGCGACACCGCTTGGTTTTTGTAACCGCGGGCAGCCTTCATTAGAGTGCCTCTCATCTTGTTGAAGAATTTTCGAGTAACTGGAGATATCGTGCTTGGGGCTTGTGTCGCTTACAATGAGCCGGCAGCTTGGGGTCGAGTTGTTGTAGATGGTATTGTCCATCAGCGAAGCATCTGCTGCACCCTGCAGGGGCTCTCGGCTGTTTGAACGTCAAACCCTAAAGTATCGTTTGTTTTGAAACAGCCTGGTTTTCGTGTTACTAGTCTAGATTTGGTTCAAAATGGCACCTTGTGTTTTTGAAATGTATACATTTGTTCCGTGTGGATCTCGTGTATTTTGGTGGTATGCGCGGCGCTCTCTGTAAGAATCCCTCGTCTTCGTCCATGCGGGAGGCTTGTTGTCGTGTATCACAATTTGTAGCTAACTGCGTTCGAGCGGTTGTGAGTGATGTTGTCGTTGCTGTGTGTCAAGAGCTTTGTGAGTCGGGTGGCGTTTCTCTACCGAGGTTATTCGTTTATTCCAAGCCTTGTTTCCGAAGAACGAGAGCCGGCTGTGCTGCTGTACTAGGTGGTAAAATGGCTGGAAAACTCTCTGTGTGGGTTGGGATTTCGAATCCCGGGGAAGGGCTTCTCGGCATGCAGTATGCAGCCTGGAGCTTGTAGTCTTAATAGGCGATCTAGAGTACACACGAAGGAAGGATGTGCTCACCCCCTCTCGGGTTAAGATATTGATTGACTCCTTGTCCGTAAGAGAGGCAAAATCGACTCAGATATTTGTGTGATACTTGCACACTGCTGTACCTTTGCCGTGGAAACGAAATAAGAAATCTCTTGACCTTCGAAAAAAAAACAGCAATGAGAATCTGGGTTCACGACGTGGGGGGAGGGGGGGGGTGTACTCATGGTCGTGCATGCCGTAGTCGTTAGGCCGTTGACCTCGCATCCCTACAAAGCCGGGACGGAGCACGCCGGGTTCTCACCGGACCAGGCTCTCACATCACCAAGCGCGAAGCGCCGTGAGATATTCGGCGAGTCGCATGAAGGGTGCGCTGCATCCTGCTAAGGGTGTTCGGCATCTTGTGCTTACTTCCTTGCGTACGGATGACAGCTGCGTATGACTTAAGTTACTTTCTGGTGCTTTCACTTCCAGAGACAGTTGTAAGCACTGTGTAACTGCCTCGAGGGTGCTTGACCATTTTAACACAACGTGGTGCGATCATCCCCCTTGCGCGGAGTGAGGGTTCTCCACCCCGCACAACATGATCTACTCGACCACCATTATGGTCACCGCCAAACCAAAACAGAGGTAAAAAAAAAAAAACGGTATCCTGGTTGCCAAGTTCACGTAGTGAATTGGCTTGTTTTACAACGTCATTGCGAAGCCACGAGAACCCAATCCCGATGGCAAACACCAGGGGGGGCGGCGGCTTGTTTTACAACGTCGTTGCCAAGCGACGAAAACCCAACCCCGATGGCATACATCGGGGGGGGGCGTGGGGGGAGGGGCATCTTAAAAACAGGAAATAAACCCCTGGTGTTCCACCTCATACGCTCCACGTTGGCCGCTGCTGTGTTGTTGTCACACTTTGCGGACAACTCGCAGCCTCCGAGCTCGTCGTCGTCGGGCCTGAAAGGCTGTTCTTCCGTGAGTTAGTAGTGGCAGTTTCTGTACGCTCGAGGGTTCGTCCAGTGCAACTGCTGTGCGTGTTGTTCTAGAGCACGATCTCTCTTCATTTCTTTTTTTACTGGCAAGGAAATTTGAAGAAAGAAGTGATGAACGCAACGGCCTCAAAGCATGAGAGCTGAATTTGCATCGCCGCTGGACGGAGCACATGTATGCGTGAACGTCGCATGCCCCCCACACACACTCAAATTGCTGTAGATATGTGTTACGAGAAGTGTACTGTGTGTAAGGGTTTTCTTTCGTGGTCGGTTGAGTCAGGTTTCAATTTTCTCCCGAAAGGGGAAATTTTGAAGTTTTCCCAGACAAAGCGGCGTACCTTTTTTTTGTTTCTTCTCCCATCATTGGACTCTGTCGTCTGCCCCTCTGGCCCCTATCCTCCACTTCTACAAGCTAGACGACCCAACCGGGGTCGCATAGGAGGGGGGGGCTGGACCCCCTCCTGCGGTTCCTGCCTGAGAAACTTTCATCGCGAGAAGGGTACAGCAACCCCTTCCCTCGCGACTTACGAAGTCGATTATGGCTTACTAACAACGAGCTTTGCAGCGCGTCGCTTTCATCCTAGATCTAAGACCAGGATTTATTTAGTGAGAAAAAAATCACTCTGCCGGGACTCGAACCCATTACCTGGCCCTTGGCAGGCTGCGAGGGTACCCACTAGACCACCGGGGCGACCGGTGCGGCCTACTGTGCGGACTATCATGGGGCAAAGCCTACACATCATCAGGTCACGCAAAACATTATTATTATGGAAAATGACGCGTGCTGTTACTACTTACGTGTCAGACATACTACGAGCCGTTACACCGAGGCCCGCAGGTACACGCAAATTTTGCTATAGATCCGCATATCTATCTATTCGACATACCTATTCAACAGGGAGACGGCCTGTCTGTGCTCAACCCCCAATACTACAGTACGGACCCGGAGATATGAAACGTCAAAATCGGGTCGAGCCTCAATCCCTTTATTTGGGTCCAAGGACCAGCCGAACGAAGTCGTCCATTTTCTTAAAACGAATTTCTTATTCCTACTGTCGCAGATCAGCCTCCTGATTGTTTTATTTCTGATATTTCGCCATATACCTCTATTTTCTTATTGGCTAGTCTACATTATAGGAAAATACAACGCAAAAAACACACGCGCCGCATGATTAACCAGAAAGAAACCTCGGTGTGGCGAAAATATCCATCCCCAACTAAACTAACTCTCCCCCCTCCAAAATGATAATAATAATGTTGTTCTGCAAGGTAGGGGGCACGGAAGGAGCAGCAGTGGGACGTATCTTATTGGACACGCTCCTCCAGCTACCCCTTGTTTCCAATATCTTGGGGGTATCGTACCGTCATGCTTCTTGTTGGGACGTTTCTTATTATGCTGTGGCCGAGATTGAGCTGTGTTTCTCTGCCCTTTTTTTTCGCAAAAATCTGAGCCTACATATATTTTTCTTGAGCAGGTCCGTCCGCTGTTCAATGAAAGGGCTTTTCCAACACGGAGATAGATGTTGTTGTTGTTGTTGTTGACTTCACATTAAACCGTATGCCAGTTGCTAAATGCCAAAATCTAGCAAAGACTCTCAGCCCGTGGTCACGAAAGTGCTAGAGCCATCTGAGGATCTAAAGAACACGCACACGTAGCAAGAAAAAGGTATCCAAGAGCCCGAAGAGGTACTACTACACCTATATAT
>CACKRE030000954.1:128340-140630 GCA_902602495.3 Ectocarpus sp. CCAP 1310/34
CTCTCTCTCTCTCTCTCTCTCTCTCTCTCTCTCTCTCTCTCTCTCTCTCTCTCTCTCTCTTTGATGCCAACCCCTCTCTCCACGTCCCCCCCTGGTGTTTTACCATCGGGGTTGGGTTTTCGTCGCTTGGCAACGACGTTGTAAAACAAGCCAATTCACCTCGTGAGCTCGGCAACCAGGTTACCGTTTTATTTTTTTACCTCTGTTGTTTTTTTTACGGTAACCATAATGGTGGTCGAGTAGATCATGTTGTGCGGGGTGGAGAACCCTCACTCCGCGCAAGGGGGATGATCGCACCACGTTGTGTTAAAATGGTCAAGCACCCTCGAGGCAGTTACACAGTGCTTACAACTGTCTCTGGAAGTGAAAGCACCAGAAAATAAATTAAGTCATACGCAGCTGTCATCCGTACGCAAGGAAGTAAGCACAAGATGCCGAACACACTTAGCAGGATGCAGCGCACCCTTCATGCGACTCGCCGAATATCTCACGGCGCTTCGCGCTTGGTGATGTGAGAGCCTGGTCCGGTGAGAACCCGGCGTGCTCCGTCCCGGCTTTGTAGGGGTGCGAGGTCAATGGCCTAGCGACTACGGCATGCACGACTATGAGTACACCCCCCCCCTCTCTCCACATATTGACATGGAGCGAAAAGCGTGATCGTGTCCTGGGATCTTACCGAATGATTGGCGACCGTTCTGGCTGCCCTCCGTTTCCTCTTCCCTCATTTTCACCGTGACAAGGGCGATGTTCTCTCTCCGAAATAGAGGGGGAGAAGCCGCGGCGCTGGAGCTAGCTGCGGCTTTTCATGGCGAGGATAATGCGCTCTTCAAGCACGAGGTAATGTCTCCTGTGGTTGGTTGTTTGAACCTTCTTGATCTAGCAAGTTGCGACACCTACTTGATTTGTCCTTACCTGTCGGTACTTAGCGGCTTTCTTTTTGAAGAGGGATTTCCGGTTCTCCCCGTTGCTCCGACTGCAAACCCGGGGATTCCGCGTTTGACTCCCCTCCTACAGCTGCTGCTACGGTTGTGTCGAAACGAGCCCAACAGCAGTGATCGCTCCAGTTCAGCGCTGTCTTGACCTCTCTCGGGGTGTATTTTTCTTGCGTATTTCATGCTTCCTAGAGTTAATAATCAACTGCTCCCAGCGATGGTGGACAAGCACTTGTGCGCTTTGTTGTGATGACTTATGACTGCAGTTTCGCGCACCCCGTAGAACCCCTTTCACAACTCGACTGCTCCAAGACCGAGAGGTTGTGATAGCCGACAGATACGTGCATCACGTCAGGTGGCGTACGTTCTCGGGCAGATGCAGCACCCTGCGACCGTGCCGGCTCTCGGGACCGTCCTCGCAGACCTAGCGGAACACCCGATGGTACGGCACGAGGTGAGGATAAGGATTAGGCGCTCAAGCTCCGATTGCTTCGTGCAGCCGAAGCTTACGCGCCGAGTCGACGTGAGGGCCATGCACTGCGTGGGGTCGTGTGTTGTTTTGTCATGAACATGTCCTCCGTGCTGTTGCTGCTGTCGTTGCTGCTGTGGATGGTAGCGTTGGTGGTGGTCGCGGTAGGGGAGAGAGTGATTATTCAGGTCTGGCTAGTCTGATGATGCAAGCAATGGGTTGTCCTGCAACCTTCAAACCAAACGGCGGGTAGTCAACTTGGTTGAGCGGCTTCGGTATTCGAACCTTTTTTTTTTCTGGGACTGCTCGCTCGGCTTGAACACGCGTGTAGTGATGTCTTTTGATATGCTCGCGTCGACGATGCTGCTGTTGTTGGCGGAATCGTTTGCAGAACAACACCTCCAGATGGTCGATGTTCTCACATGATAGATGGCGTCTTAAAAAGACATGTGCTATTTTGACATGATTTCCACCAAGAAGTTTCTTTCACGTCTTTCCTCATACTTCGAAATGTTCCCAACGGTGTCATCAATGTTGAACCACGCAGGTTTCCCACGTTTATTTTTTCTACACAACTTGGTTCCTTGTTGATTGGGTAGTGTCCGTGTTGACAAATATAAGACTGCTTATCTCATTCTTGCGTCCTTTTTGCATGTGTGCGTGATTTTGGTTTGTCCAGGCGGCGGAAGCTCTCGGAGCGATCGGGGGTAACGAGGCGGAAGGGCTGCTCAGAACCTTCATGGCGGACGACGTCGTTGCGGTCAAGGAGAGCTGCGAGGTCGCGCTGGACACAATTGACTACTGGTCCAACCGAGGTTGACGTGTGTACCCAAACCGAACCCCGTCAAAGGTGGACCGACGTAGGCCCAAGCCCGCTCTTCGGACACTGCCCTTGACACGGTGCTGATCCTGCTGCTGTGTTCTTGAGGCTGTTGCTGCTGCGGGAAACACTGCTTGGTATGTAGGCTGGTGAGCACGCGTGAGGCACTCGCCAACTAGTGGCTGTTTCCTAGCCAATACGTGTTATCAAACACAGGAGTGACTGACTGCCTTCTCCCGGAAGAGCGAGCGTCCGTGGAACGTGCTGTGGTGATTGGTGCTGACAGCCGGCAAGGCATACATGACAGATAGGTAGATGTTTCGGCGCGCTGTTGGGATGGCGTGGTCGGTAACGGGGCGAGAGCTGAGCTGTCCTTTGCGAGATACTGCACTAGCCACTGTGTCGTCACAGCGCTCCCAACTGGCTACACTCATCTCCGTAAGCTAGGATTTTTGTCAAGGCATACGGGTAGGCGGGAAGAGGACGGGGGTACTGCTGAAAATTGTACGCTACAGGCAGCTGTTGCAGCGGTAGTCTCGCGTGGTGTATGCGGCGGAGGTACATTTTTCTGTTGTAAGGATGTTGGTGCGAAATTACCTGATGGGCATCTGGAGACGGCCTCCACAACTGCGCCCTTGACGAGGTGCCGAAATTCGAGAATCTCAACATGTAACAACACTCAGTGTTGGTCTGCTGTAGTCCGGCGTCTTGTGGGGTACTATGCTTGGTATGTACCGGACTTGGGACTACATTCGTTTGCGGTCATGCAGCCGCTTGCAGACACGCAGCAGCTCCGTCGTTGGTGAGCGGTCGTCTTGATAGTACATCTCGTGGAACAACGACACCGCTGTACAAGTGTGTGCGTGTTCACCAAGCTCCTCTGCCGAAACCATACGTCCTGCAAACATTTGCACATGTGTAGTAATTGGTAATCTTAGCTGGGGTGCCACCCCTGCTGGCTGTTGAATACACGTACATAGTAGGTGTGCGTATCATTTGGCAGGCAATTTGCTGATAAGTCGAATACCTGCATTGAATGTTGTCAGAGATGACCGAAGACCCTTGGATGACGGGTGGCATTGGTCACGGTCAATGGGTCAGATATGTACCCCCCAAACCTGAAAAATAATTAATTAAAATCACACACCCCATATATATAGTTCTATTGGCAGGGAACATGGAGGAACCAGAAAAATAATTCGGCCTGGTAAATAGCAACACCGGTCGCCCCGGTGGTCTAGTGGGTAACCTCGCAGCCTGCTAAGGGTCAGGTCATGGGTTCGAGTGCCGGCAGAGTGAGTTTTTTATTCACTAAATAAATCCTGTTCTAGGATGAAAGCGACGCGTTGCAAAGCTCGTTGTTAGTAAACCATAATCGACTTCGTAAGTCGCGAGGGAAGGGATTGCTGTACCCTTCTCGCGATAAAAACACCTCAGGCAGGAACCGCAGGAGGGGGTCCAGCCCCCCCCCTCCTATGTGACCCCGGTTGGGTCGTCTAGCTAGTAGAAGTGGAGGATAGGGGCCAGAGGGGTAGACGACAGAATCTGATGATGGGAGAAAAAAAAAAATAGTCTTGGGCATGGCATGTCGTCACTTGAAGACTTCGCCGAAGCGGCCGCGGTTGTCACACGAGGCTCCGGGCTTGATGCCGGCAAACCTTTCGAGAGAACACATAAAATTGCTGCATCCATTTGCTCCTTGAGGAGAGCAGCATCCTCCAGGTTCTGTAACCTAAGGGTAGAAGTCCGTTCGATCATCAAATGGCAACTTGACTGGGCAACTCTTGACTGGTATATATGATGGGACAGCAGGTCTGGATAGGGTACAGTACATACATACAAGATCCGCTGGAAGTTGAGAGAGAGGAAGAACAGAGGAAGGGATTACCTGTTGGTTGGCAGTTGGCAGAACCCGAGGGCAGCGGCTGGATACTACGGACGAAAAGGCACGACACTGTTCTTTGATTGGTCGAAAAACGAACAGCCTGGTCACCATTCATATCGAAGTGACGCACGGATGGATCTCTGGGTCTTTCCGCCGTGGTCGACAATTCTATCCCACAATCGCCGACATGTTTTTGCGGCCTACTTTGAGCAACCAACAATGCTCCCAAGAGGTACTTGCCTCGATGGCTCGAGGACAAGAAGAGTGCCGGTGGTGCTACGCCGAGCAGGGCCGCGCCCTTGCCACACAGGAGCACGGCTGGTGCTTCCCGGGTCCGTGGGCAGGAGGAAGCATGCAGTTGCCAGGCCGTCTTCGGGTGGATTTCAGGGTTCGTTCCCTGTTCCCCTCCTCCTCGGGACCGGAACACTGGTGGTTCAACTCGCTCCCCCTCGGCTGAGACCCAGCATAACTCCAACACGATAAACTTGGGCGAGGAATATGCCACGCAGGGGTTATCGTGCACCGTGGCACCGACGCTACTGGAGGACAGCGTTTGTCTGCTCGGCGGAGACCAAGAACTCCAGCACTCTCAAACTTGGGCGAGGAAAATGTTGCGCAGGGGTATTTGGTTCACCGGCGCGACGCCGACACTGCTGGCAGACGGCCTGTCGGCGTCGAGGGTGGCGGACACGGACATCTGTTTGTTCTTTCTTCTACAAGACAAGCTTGTAATCGTCGTATAGACTTCCCGGCAACTTTGTTCACCAAAAAATCAGGCGCATAGATCAGCTAGATTCGGCAGCAGACGCCCACTCCATTTCACTACTAGCGTAAGCGTGGATGGCGAATCGCGGTGTGGAAGACTTCCTAGGCTTCTTAGGCCTCTGATGCTGGCGCTGTTGTGCAGCTGTTGCGGGGTGTTCCGGGATGGCGTGTGCCGTTTCCACCGTCGCCGTGTTGGGTTTTTTGGGCTCCGCTGCTCCCTGCTGCTGCTGGCGCTGCTGCTGGCGCTGCTGCTGGCGCTGCTGTAGTGCTGTCGCGGGCTGTTCTGGGATGGCGTGCGCCATTTCCACCGTCACCGGGTTGGACTTCTTGGGCTCCACCGCCCCCTGATGCTGCTGGTGCAGCCCGAACCTGTCTCTGCAGCGTCGTGTGGCTGCTAGCTTGGCTACAACCTCCTCCACCCTCCTCTTGACCTCCGGGTATGATTTCCAGGGGGTCTTCGCCGTGGGGTCGATCAGTTGGTCCCCCAGACGAACGACCTGCTGCTGCACTAACAGGCAGGGCTCGGTACGCACGCCTTCTTCCAGGTACCCCGGTACCCGCCGTCCGCACTCCTCCCACGCGTCCCCAACTCTAGTTTGGCGTGGAAACTTCCAGGGTTCCACCGCAAGTACCTCATCGGAGAGACACGGTATAGTAGTAGTGGCGACACGATCTGAAAAGCTTGGTAGGCATGGAGAGATTTGAAAAAGGGTTAGGGTCGCCTCCCTCGTGGCCACGGGGAAGCACCGGCAAACTATTCTTTCCGATGTATTTTACCGCCTCAAGTCTCACCAACTACTCACTCTTGTCTTCGCGCGTGTGTGTGTGTCTGTCTCTTCTCCGTCGAAATCAACGCACTGGCGTACCAAAGTATGCAGCGGCCGTCCAAGCTGTTGAGCAAGTGATTGGGGGCAGACGGTCAACGCTTGCACTCAGGGAGAGGCAACGGCTCGGTGGTCGCCATGCTCAAGCTGCGATCAATCCATTCACGTTATATACCGCCACATATATCATATCTAGTCCCGAGTATTGAACATAACACGCACTTCTACGTCTATGTAGCTTGGTTACGGTTTCTTGGTGTTTTGGTGCAGATTTCTCCGAAAATGTCCTGTTTGTTTACGCGCGAGAAAGACTAAGATTAGCGCACGGCGACGAAATCGCCGTCTGTCTCCGCTGCAGGAGGACCGAGGCTCCTACGTTCAGTGGGTAGGGGGCGTACGTGAAAAAAAACTGGCAGGTGAAAAAAGCACGATATCATGTCTGTCTGTGGTTGCATGCGCATTTAGAAGCGCGGTTTTGGAAAGGTATTTGACCTTGCGCTAGCGTTCAGCATCGATCGCAGCAACCCAGAGCTTCGAGGCAGGCAATACTCAGCCCGACCTTGAAGTTGTGCGCGCTTCCTTGCACCTCGGTACCATAGTATCAACTGGGTAAGGCATTTTGTGCGGGGTGGGGTTGGCTTTTCGTGCTTTGTACGTGTGAGATATCCTAGAGCACACCAAAAATCGAAGGCATCGAACTTATTTGCGGGTACGGGCATGTCGCCGAGTACATATCGGGAAGCTGCCGTTACTGCATAAGCTGGAATTGCAGCTTGCAGCCTCGAAATTCTCCAACGATGTATACAAACATGGACGACTAGCCATTTGGCTCGGTGGGGCAACCGAACCAGCTTGTTTGCACGTTGCTTGGATCGGGATACCACGGAAACACAGCCAAAAGTACGCGCCGTTGTAGGTGCAATGTGAGCTGCTTCTTTGGATCTTTCTCTTTCAATTTTCTGTGCAGTGTGCATAAAACATACAACATGCGAATCTCACCGCATCAAGGAGCCTCAAAAGCAAAGCCATTTTCTCGTCACGCCGCGGGCGTCTCATCTTGGCCTGGGCTTTCCTGCTGGCTTCCAGATCCCTCGCCTTCCTGGCGGCGCGGCGTCTCCTGTCCTTCTCGATGGCCCGATGGCGGTACGCGCGCAATGCGCGGGTATTTTCGCATTTCAAAACTACATTGACCCGCTTGGCGCGTGTGACAGCCACGACACGCTGCTGGATGCAGTGCATGCACCTCGGCAGTAGAAGATACACCAGACACCAAGAGAACAATAGGGGGGCTCCCTTGAGCCCCGGATAAATGTAGCCCCAGAAAAAGTCAGGCGGAGAGACGGAGGCAGGAGGGAGAGCGAGCTAGGGGCTTGCAAAAGCTGATAGGCTTTCTCTCGGGGAGCGGCTCAGCGGCAGCAGGGGTTATCCGAAATCCCGAAGCGTTGTCAATCCCACCGCATATGCGCCATTGCGCCGCACTGCTGCCGCCGCGGTGCTGCGTCCGGTGGTTGAAGTTGACAGAAACAAGTTGAATTTTGGGTTGGCTCGTTGGACACAACACGAGGGCTCTTGTACAGATGGTCGACTTCGACGAAAGCCCTTGCAGTTAAGTTCAGCTCGATCGCTGCTGGTGGAGCTCTCTGTCTCGATCAAAGCCGACGGCGGGCTGAAAGAGATCTCGTCTGTCCGCTCTCTGAAACGGACCAAGTATTTTACTGTTGAGATGAGAATTGCACATCATCAACAACGCCTTCTCGCATTGCGCTGGAGGGGAATCGACAGGGGCTTATCAGCAGGTGAGGTGGTCCGTCTGCCCTTCCTGTGTCGGTTCCTGTCTCTCTCATTGTCTGTTCGCTCCTGTCCGAGACATAGAGAAGTAGAGACATGTACAGCAGCAGAGTTGCAAGCGGCACCGAGGTGATACACCGCACGCAGAGAGACGGTGACACCGCGCAGAACAGCAGGTATTAGCAATCATCGTACGCTGCGAATGTCAGGGTGTGGTTTCGACGGCTGGGTCACATCGCGTCGTGCATCGTGTCTCCATCGTATGCTATTGTCTGCAACCACACCACGCACCATGGTTAATCTACAAAGTAGAGCCAGCATCAAATCCCTCGGGTTTCGACCTTCTGACTGGTACGGGAGGTGTCACAGAACCCACAGAACCATTCTGTATTGTACGAGGGTTCTACAGAACCTCACAGAACTATGCTGTATTGTACGGGGCGTTACAGAACATACAAAGCTTGTCTGTAGGGTAATTACAGAGGGTAGTCACCCCCGGTACAGGTCTGTGAGTACCCTACAGAACACACCCGTGCAAAGATCCATGTTTTTGAGCGCTGGACCTGCTCGGGTAAAAATGTAGAATTTGTTGGATGAAATCGAAATAGCGGTAGAGGGTAGAGGACACGACCCGTTGTTTTTCAACACTGACTGCAGCTTGACTAGACCCTTAATGTCAGATTTGTCTACAAGTCTACAGCAGTAGTCTGTCTTTACGTCGCGTCCCCACACGCGCGTCACCGGATGTGAAAAGAATTATTGGGAAAAGGATGTAGTCTAGACTAGTGTTTGTGTGTGTGTTTTCGTCCTATTTATTATGGCGACAGTCCCCCCATTTTTCGTGGTGAGACGTGTACTACACTTTTCAGCGTATGTAGAGTACTACACTTTTCAGTGTATTTTTTCGTACAACTACAACCATCCACGGTCACATAGGAGAGGGTAAACACCAGGGCTTTTTTCTTGTTTTTATTTCTTTTCATGCCCCACCTTCCTCCTGCGGTGCGTGCTGAATTTTATTTTTATCGCGAGAAGGGTCCAGCCGTCCCTTTCCTTCAACGGTTGGTGCTAACGTCGAAGTTTGGTACTCACGATAGCTTTTTAGCTATATTTCGCTTTCACCCGCAAATTTCGTAAAATGTTCACCCCATGGGGATTCGTCCCCCCCGGTGTTTGCCATCGGGATTGGGTTTTCGTCGCTTGGCAACGACGTTGTAAAACAAGCCAATTCACTTCGTGAACTCGGCAACCAGGTTACCGTTTTTTTTTGTTACCTCTGTTTTGTTTTTGGCGGTAACCATTATGGTGGTCGAGTAGATCATGTTGTGCGGGGTGGAGAACCCTCACTCCGCGCAAGGGGGATGATCGCACCACGTTGTGTTAAAATGGTCAAGCACCCTCGAGGCAGTTACACAGTGCTTACAACTGTCTCTGGAAGTGAAAGCACCAGAAAGTAAATTAAGTCATACGCAGCTGTCATCCGTACGCAAGGAAGTAAGCACAAGATGCCGAAAACCCTTAGCAGGATGCAGCGCACCCTTCATGCGACTCGCCGAATATCTCACGGCGCTTCGCGCTTGGTGATGTGAGAGCCTGGTCCGGTGAGAACCCGGCGTGCTCCGTCCCGGCTTTGTAGGGATGCGAGGTCAATGGCCTAACGACTACGGCATGCACGACTATGAGTACACCCCCATTGGGTATTCGAACTCACGACCTCGGCGACTAGCGGATTACGAGGATACCACTAGACCACCGGGTCGACCGGTGTGGAGACTAGTAGTTTTCCTCAAAGATCGTGCCATGTCCAAGTAGTTAGAGAGGAATACACCGTTCGTTGCAGTTTTGCTCGAGATCGCGAACATTTTTCTTCGGGCTTTCCCCTCTGAGATGCCCCGCCCTTGCCAACAATAGCAACATCAGTGACGCCGGCAACACCTGCAGCAACTTCGAACGCCGGGTGTCGAGCTATCAACAGCAAAGCTACAGCGGTAGGCTTTGCTCCCCCGCTACGCCCCGCGCGCCCTCGTAGGGTGGGGATGCAGCCGGGGGCAGGGTCTGCGATGACTACCACTGCCCCCACCTGTTGCGGAAATAAACGGCGGTTGACCACATCATCGAGGGACTTCCAAGAGGAGGAGGAGATGATCCGAGATACAGGTACAGCAGTAGGTCATGGTGGCGCGTGCTGTAACGGTGGTGGATCGAAGCATATGCCTGGCCTGTTTATATCTTCGTTACGTGGGATGCTGATGTTTGCTCAGTAGACCCCCCCAGTCAGCCACCTTCAACGGCGACGAGGAATTAACATGTTCTGGTACGAATTCAACACTTGCGCAAAACAATTTGTTTGGAATGAACAAGACGGAGGCCTTCGAGGACACATGATCATACTTTTTCTAGCTGCCATTTCGTTTCACAGGACGGGCGCGTCATCCGGCAAGTACATAGGCACTCGATCCCGTGCCGCACTCTAAGCTATCCTGTGCTGTACAGAATGGGCCCCGAGATAAGAAACGTCATAAATCGCACCGAGGCCCCGCTTCTTATGTCGTCGTCACTGTCGAGCACAGGTTGCTATGTAGAGCTTAGCGTAGGATCCATCGCTATGTTTCCTGCACCTCCTTCGATATTTTTCGTGGACATTTGAGCCTCCGTTTCTCAAGAATATATCTCTTGACTGCGGGCCCGTTCTGTACCTTAAAAATGTGACAATGCCGGTGAAAAAGTGTCCAAGTTCGCAGCGGACGTGATCGGGCCGCGAGTCCGGGATATGGACACGGAGAGCACCATGGACCCAGCAGTAGTTTCGGGGTTGTTTGAGCACGGTCTGATGGGCGTGGAGGCTCCGGAAGAGTTCGGGGGTGAGACTTAAAAGTCTCGTGCGTCCTGTTGCGGATTTTGTTGGGTGTTTCTTTTTTTGAGGTAGGCTGGCGAAACCTACCTATCCTTTTGTTTTGCCGTATTGTTGTTTTCTCTCATTGCCGTAGTGTACCTGTATCGGTTCATCGGCTGGTGAATCAACAGAGTGATCGATTTGGCGTTTTTTTCTGTTCTGGTTTGTCATTTGTCATTTCCTTTCTCTTTTCTCTAAGGCAATAAAATAACGTTTGACTTGCGTCTGTTGCGGACTATCATCGATCCAGGCAGCGGTCTCAACTTCATGTCGGCGTGCATCGTTGTGGAGGAGGTCGCCAAGGTCGATCCGGCTGTTGCGGTCCTTGTGGACATTCAGAACACCCTCATCAGTAACATGCTTAGGTGAGGCGGGGCGACAAAGAATAAGCTTGGCGCTTTCGCGCTCGTGGGGGCGAAGGCGGTGGGGGCTTGTATTGTTCTCCAGGTCCCTCGACTAACCACGTGTCACAAACACAAGGTAATCATTTCTTTTTATACTCTTGAGACAACACCATAGCCTTCCTAGACAGCAGCATAGCTTCGTAGACAACACCATAGCTTTCTAGACAACACCATGTCTTCCTAGACAACACCATAGCTTCCTATCCCGCGCTAGGGACGGTAGATCCTCAGACCTCCCTTTCGGCCACAGAAACCGCTGCAATACGCATTGTACCACAAACACGCAACGGATTCAACGCACAACGGGCAACAAGGTTCTGGGGCAGCAGAGAGCTGCAGGAGAAGTACTTCCCCAAGCTCTGCTCCGGCTCCGTTTCGAGCTTCTGCTTGTCCGAGGTCGGGTCGGGAAGCGACGCCTTCAGCCTCGCCACGAAAGCCACGCTCTCTCCGGACAGATCCTACTACACCATAGAGGTGTGCGGGAAAGAGTCAAGAATAAGAAAAATGATTGTCATGTGCTGTAGTTGTGTACGTGGTGCCTTGCTTCACCTTTTTCGTTCTTGAACTGAAAATTTTGAACGAACGTTGAGCTGGGATTGGGTTTGTTCACTCTTCAATAGAAATAAGAACATCTATTCATGCGAATTGGATTCTGCTCAGTTTTTCCGCACGCTCAGGCTCGGTTTGAGTTCCCTCCCTCCAATCAGACGCTGCTTGTTCGTTGTTGCCGTTACTGCTACTGGTGCTGCTATTTACTCCTGTCTACTGCTGTTGCACGCGTTTAAGGGAGAAAAGCAATGGATCTCTAACGCAGAGCAGGCGGAGCTGTTCTTCGTGTTCGCCAACGTCGACCCTTCGAAGGGGTACAAAGGCATCACTTGCTTCATCGTAGAAAAAGGTTAGAGCGGACGGGGAGAGGAGGAGGGGGGGGTCGTACTCTTGTGTTTTGCATGCCGTAGCGGTTAGACCATTGACCGCGCGTCCTCGAGAGGACGGACCATTGTTCCCACAGGACCGATCACCGATGGCCAATCGTTCCTTTCTACTTTGCCAAAGGTGTCTCAAAAAAGTCTTCTCTAGTCTGTCTATCCTAACGNATGAACACGGTCTTCGCATTCGAAGCCGCAATCACATATGAACTCGTCGGCTTCGTCGACGTTCTCGAAGGGTCTTCGTCGACGTTCTCGAAGGCCTATGTCCCCGGTCCTGAATTTGACCTTAAGCTTTGTTCCTGCATCCATTGGTCCATGTAGGTAATCCCTGAACCCTATTCCTTCATTCAACATTCCGTACACGTCTAGACCCTCCTTATCCTTGGTTTCTTCCTTTAGATTCTGTTCTTTCTCGGCACAAGCAACAGATATGTTCTCCTTGAACCCTGTAGACCCTCCGTTTCCAGCGTTTCATCTTCGTCGATGTCGAGCCCCTTCCATACGTCCTCTACAACCTCGACCCATTCCGTGGGTTGTCTACCCCTCTGTTTGTTTGCTCACGTCGCCTCCCATACAAT
>CACKRE030000954.1:143658-167668 GCA_902602495.3 Ectocarpus sp. CCAP 1310/34
TGTCTCCCTTGGTCGATTTCACCCGGAAGTTTTCATGCTCTGCCTACTTGTCCCCTTGCTAGGCAGTGCAGTCCCTCCCTGTCACAACAGTTCTTGAACTCTATCCTCGTCATGTCCCTTGGAATCCCAAACAGCAGCAGCTCCAACCTGTCTCCCTTCCACAGTTTCTGCTTCCATCCTCCCGGCTTCTTCACCATCCTCATGATCTCTACGGCAACTGGACCGTGGCCACTCGTTGTTCGTGTTCTTTCAGGAAGGTATACGGAATACTCGGCCTTCCCATTCCGAGTGTCCGGCGGGGGTTGTGGTTCCTTTCAGTTCTTTTGCCGGCTCACCGACGCTAAATAGCGCCTCCAACATAGGCTCGTAGTCTAGATCCAAGTTCACACCTCCTGGCACAAGTACCCCAGTCTTGTGCCGGGCGCTCTGCTTAGTAAACACCCAGACGTCCCCCGACCACCCAATTTATCATCTCCGAAGTCCCGCGGTACAGGCTACTTTCCTCCTGGGAGGTCATTTTCGCACAACAAGTTCAGGGACGACTTGCATAGCCTAAGATCCTACTCACACGCCGGGATGGAGCGTACACCAACGTCCACCTTCTCACGTACGCTCCACCATGGGTTGCTACCCCACTTACGCTCCCGAGTAGACCTAAATTATCTGCCGAAAGTTTGGCCAACAATTCCTTACTGCTTTATACTCGCCTCTCTCCAATCGAAAACAATGCATTGTGAGTGCCGCACATCTAGCTCCGCAGTTTTTGCGTGGTTGGTCTGGTCGTTCAGCTTGCTCGAGGTGAGTAATAAGCTTTGCTTTGATGGCTCTATGTTTTATTGATCCACTTCAAGCAACGAACACCCCCCACCCCCTCCACCGTTCGATCCATTTTGGATGTCACGGCGGAGAGTTTTGGGGCGTCTTAGCTCTGAGTCCTCCACCGCCCAGTGGGGGACTTTCGGACGGACGGGGGGAGGTAGATAGATGATAGATAGCCTCGTCATGCTTATAAAAGCAGGCCAACTGGCCATTCAGAACGAACCCCTACACAGTCTGACGTGGAAGAGCATCGGTGGGAGGGGAAACCACACCTAACCTCGTCGACGGCAGGATGTGGTTCTGCTTGTGGGACAAGCGTGAAAAGATCTCGCCGCTGTGCTGACACAATTGTACGCGCCTGAACATGGGGATGGCTACTGGCAAGGTGGAAAAACTGGGGCGTATTGGAGCCAGATGCTCCTCTCCTCTGTTTTTTCACTCTTGTCTGCATCTTTTCGGGAGGAGCGAGGGGCCGCTGTCGTCTTATATTGTTCCGATTACTTGGGTAGTGCTTTTGCAAAAATGTACTATTAGGCGTGTTTTTTCCTCCTTTGTCAGAAAATGGAGGGCTTACCCTCGGTCCTATGTAGGATCTGACCAATAAACGTGAAACACCAGCCATGTACGAAGATACACCCCCTTCATGTCGATAGGACAGATGGGCCAGGGTAAACATTTTTCAGCCACCTTTGGCAAAGTAGGGAGCAACAATTGGCCGTCGGTGATCGGTCCTGTGGGAACAATGCTCCGTCCTCTCGAGGACGCGTGGACAATGGTCTGGCGGCTAAGGCATGCAAAATATGAGAACACGCCCCGCATCATGAAGGGCGTACCCTAATGCGAAATATACTTATTCCCATATCTCGTTTCTGTTTCTCGCATGTCTGTTGTTTTCAGGGTTCGGAGGAGTTACCGTAGGGCCGAAGGAGGAAAAGCTCGGGATTCGTGCTTCGTCCACGTGCCCCGTGACCTTCAGCGGCTGCGAGGTGCCCGCGACGAACGTCCTCGGCGAAGTGAGAACGTGCTTTCTGTTATTAGTCACCTGCGATCAAATATGATTTTCTATCAAGTGAAGGGTTGAGTCGGGTGCGTTGGGATTTGCATATCAAAGCATGAGGCTGTGGCGAGCTGTTTGTGTAGATTGCTGGCGGTTCCTCAAGCATCGGTAATGAAAGCATCGGTGATGGAACCTTGCTCTTCTTTCGATATTTTTTGGTTATTCCGAAAACATGGGACAAGAGGAGTGCAATGAATATTGGCCTTGCACAAGAAAATATGGGTCTTCATCGGAAGGAACGGCTTGCGTCTCGATAAGACCTGATGACTTTTGCCGTCGAGGCCATCAGGAATGACGCAACATGCCATAAACACTCCCGAAGAAACAAAGCCACTTGCTCTAGGGCGTCGGCATGTGGTGCATACTACCGCATGTCTTGTACCTTTTTTTGTCTGGGCATGCCGCACATACTACAGCGGTGAATAGGGTGGTACTAATCGACCTCTCCGTTGTCTCAATCGCTCGTGTGTTTTTCTTTTTCTCTGCAGGTGGGGCAAGGCTACAGGTACGCGATCGAGATCTTGAACGAGGGCCGCATAGGCATCGGCGCGCAGATGGCCGGCCTCGCCGAGGGCTGCCTGTCAGCCACAGTGCCGTACCTCTTCGAGCGGAAGCAGTTCGGCGGCTTCGTCGGGGACTTCCAGGGCATGCAGCACCAGGTCGCGCAAGCGGCCACGGAGGTCGAGGCTGCCTCGTGAGTCGCTCTTTCAACGAAAACCACTTGGGTTTAATATGCACAGGAAGAAACGCCGCTTGTCCCCCATGCAGCACGCACACGGTACAGTAGTAGTTCGCCAGTTGTCGTGCGTACGTGTGTGTTCTTGGGGTTCCGCTTGAAGGACAACGCGCGGCACCAAACCCGTGCTATTGTCGTTGGTTCTGCCTAGGAGAGATGGGAGGCTTGCTATCTCTCCATATCACCCCAACATTTTTCGAAGCATCGAGCAACATCAGCTGTGCCGGTGCTCGATTCACGGTACCAGCGAAACACGGCCGACAGACCCACAACCAACCCTACACAGCTCCCCGACACACCCCATGTTTCTGCGAATCTCGACATGATATCCCGGAAGCAATGGTCTTATGTTATGGTCAGTGAGCACTACGCCCGTGCACAAAACTGTGGACCCCCCCTCCGCTCTCCTACGTTACGTAGGGTAGGCGTTTTTAAGCCCCCGAGTGTTGACGGTGCCTCTGTTTGGAGAAGGAAGAGTGGCCGTCCACGCTTGTTGGGACGCGCGGGAAGCGCTCAAAATATTGAGAAATCTACTAAGGCCTCCCTCCGGAATGGGGTAAAACTAACACCCTCCCCCTTGGCTTGTTGCTACTCTAGGGCCTTGTATCGGTCAGCGGCACGGATGAAGGAAGCAGGTCAGCCCTTCGTCAAGGAAGCAGCCATGTCGAAGCTCTACACGTCGCAGGTGAGGGCTGGGCAAGGGGGGCGGTTGGGGTGGAACAAGTCCGTTACAGTAGTGGGCCCCCTATAGTGCACTTTGAATAGTGCAACCGCCCGATATAGTGCAGGTAAAATCTCTGCGCACAGACGGCGCCCTCAATAGTGCAGGATCTGCACTATTGAGGCAGATACCCGATATAGTGCAGGTTGGGCACCGCGGTGCCCCGCAATAGTGCAGGTGGAGAAACATTCACACACACACACACACGCGATCAAGAGAAAAACAAGACACACACTCACGAACAGCGGATAGACGCAACACAAACGCGGCGCGCGTGCTGCTGCAGACCCGAAGAGCTGTACGCAGCGCAGAGGCGCACCATGCCCATGGATCTGGGGGTCATCGCTAAGACGAAGGTCATCTACAGGAAGGAGCTGCTCGATGTGAAGGCATCAACCATGTTGGTGGCTGACACACTTCGCGCCCAGGCCAAAGCCCGCAAGATGAAGGCCGGGACAATGGGGCTGGCGCAAGGGCACCAACCTCATGTGCGGGACGCGGCTGAACTTCTCCAGAAAGCATGGGCCAGCGTCACCCCTCAGGATATTGCCAGGTGAGGTGTGAACATTGCCATCGCGATTTTGAATGTTCAGCTAGCGCGCGTGCACCTGGCTTCTGTGGTGCGATACTTGGGTGTGTACATTTGTTCGGTTTTCTTTTTTTGGCCGAGTATTCCAGCATCTGGACATATCCAGTGTATCTTCACTACCAAAAGGGTTTTCTCTCACATCCCGTTGGGTCAATTGTTCGTCTAACATCGCTTGTTCACCCAAAAACTGATGAATCGCATTTTCTGCGCTACCTCGCACCAGGTGCTTCGTCAAAGCCGAGACGCTTCCAGAGGACATGGCGGCGGAGCTCACCAAGCAACACGGAAAGACCCGGTTCGACATCGCCGAGCCTGACCTGAAGGCTCTCACGGAGACTGTCAACACGTTGAGCACGAGCGTGAGCGACGCGCAGAAGCAGGGATCCGCCGTCGTAGATGACGAGATCGCCGAACTGCTGGCAGAACTCAACATCGAGCCTGGACAGCCGCTCGGGGGGAAAGCGGTGAGCGCAATTCAGAGATGGGCTACCATCGAGGACGATGCTGAGGTGGTAGAGGCTCTTCGGCTGGACGCGGCGGACGACATGGCGGCATTGCTAGCTGGAGCGCGCATTTCTTCCGGCTGCGATGAGGAAGATGAAACGGAAGATGGCGGTGGCGGTGAGAACACGGGGCGCGAGCGCCGTGCTCCACCGGCTTATAGTGAGCTGTCACCTCACTTCGGCGTCCTGGAATCGGCAGCAGATGAGAGTGGCAATGGAGACGCGGCGTTCCATCTGCAGAAAGCAAAAATGGCGATGATCGCAGCGCATGCCGCTAAGCGGGTGCGCCAGGCAGACATGAGAGAGTTTGTCGAGACGTAGTGAAGGCGGCGGGTGTACGTGGTTGTTTTTTTTTCCTTGCAGTCAGCTTCCTATGCGCCTTTCTCGTTTCTTTTTGTTTTTTTTCCCGCAACATCGCAGCGGGTGCGCCGGGCAGTCATAAGGGAGTTTGTCACGACGTTAGCAAGGGTGCGGGGTGCATGCTTGCTTGATTTTTCTTTGCAGTGACCTTCCTGCATGTTTTTCTCTCTTTTTTACTTGTGTTTTTTTTTCTTGCAACATAGCAGCCGGTGCGGCAGGGGTCAGATAAATTGGCACGACGGAGTGAGGTTGCGCCTGGCTGGTCGTGTGTGTGTTGGTTCTTGCTAAATCGAAGCCAGGTGCGCCAGGGAGACATGAGAGTTTGATCATCACGTAATGATGGCAGGGGCCAGCAGTACATGGTTGCTCGTGTTTTTACAGTGGGCTTTCTGTCGTATCTTTTTTATACACGCAAGTCTTTTTCTATCACCAACATCGAGGGAAGGCAGGCAACGAGGACTGAGAGTTAGCTTCGTCCACTATTAATCCACAATCTCGATCCATTTCGTACTCTGTTGGCCCCGCAAAGCGCGGACGCCACACTCACAACGTGAAGTCGAAGAGTGCCTCAATAGTGCAGAACCTGCACTATCGAGGAATATTCAAAGCCCCAATAGTGCAGAACCTGCACTATCGAGGGCACCCTTTTCAGTAGTGCAGGTGCCTGCTATAGTGCAGGTAAATTCTCACGACAGACCCCTGCACTATATAGGGCCCACTACTGTATCTTGTACTTCGAAGTATGTGTGTACTGTGTGTGTGTGGATTGGAGTTCTTGGCTTTTCGACTGTTGACCGATCTTGTCGGATCACCCGGCAACGGCACCCCTATGTTGATAGTTGTCACCAAAATTTCAGAGCCACCCTTCTCGGAACACGGTGTGCGTGATACGTGGTCAACCCTTGGTATTGCCAATGGTTTGTGTATGTGGGATGATACGTACCATGCCTAGCGACCGCAAGTGAAAGGTTGTCCTGTGCAGGATCGCACACAACAAAATCAACCCACACCCAGTAGGGGAAGTAGAGGAGCGATAGTTTCCTTCACCAACACACCGGAGTAGATCAAAGGCGCATCAACAACGTCTTTTTCGTTCCTAATATGGCCAAGGGTATGCTTTGTGCTCAATCCCGACAGGTGGCTGAGAGGACTGCTTCCAAGTGCGTCGAATGGCTGGGCGGTGTGGGGGTGAGTTTCGGCTGCTCGCTTGCAGTAGATTACCCCTCTGAAAACAACTGAAAGGCTGGGTAATGGTTGTGAAAGTAGTCGTATTTGATCATTTTTCACTACAAGAGGCCACCCCACGTTGGAGGTTTGGTGCTTCCTCTTGCCGCCCATTGAATGATGCTGCCGCACCTGCGGTTGTTCGCTTAACTGGGCGAGGTATGAGACTGTTTCAATGATTCATTCCCACACCAAGGGTCACCGTGCAGGGGCATGATGTGAACGGAGAGCTTCGCGTTGCAATACTCTCGAAACCTACACACCGCCAGTACCTTCGCGAAAGGGACGGAGAGCCTCGCGTTGCAATACTCTCGAAACCTACACACCGCCAGTACCTTCGCGAAAGGGACGGAGAGCCTCGCGTTGCAATACTCTCGAAACCTACACACCGCCAGTACCTTCGCGAAAGGGAGGTTTGAGCTAATGAATCGCTTGCCATGTTTTGTAATGAATCACTTGCCCTATGTAAATAATCGCCTACCGTGTTCAACCTGCGGCTATTTTCCCGCTCTCTCTTGCCGCCTGTTCCGCTCTTTCATCGTTGCAATACTGGTGGTGGTGGTGGCGGTGGTGGTGGTTTGCTTCATGGGGGGGGGATCGCGGCACGGCGGTGTTGTTGTGGTCTCCACGTACATGCATAGTTCACCAAGGCGTTCCTTGCTGAGAAGTTCTACCGAGACTGCAAAATCGGAGCGATCTATGAGGTGCGTTTCAACCCATCATCACCTTTCCCTCAGGAATCACTCTGCTCCACATTGTCGGATACAAGGTTACAACCCATCAATGCCTCCCCACGCAATGGATCACCCCGTATCGCTGCTAGTCTTTCTCTGTTGCTTATGTCATCATCACCTTCCCCTCAGGTTTCATTCTGCTCCACATTGATTGGTTACAAGGTTGCGAATCCATCCATCCATGCCTCCCCACGCATTGGATCACCTTGTATCGCTGTTATTCTTTCTCTGTTGCTTATGTTTTTTTGTTATTTGTTTTTCTCCCATCATTGGACTCTGTCGTCTGCCCCTCTGGCCCCTATCCTCCACTTCCTCTACTAGCTAGACGACCCAACCGGGGTCACATAGGAGGGGGGGGCTGGACCCCCTCCTGCGGTTCATGCCTGAGGTATTTTTATCGCGAGAAGGGTACAGCAATCCCTTCCCTCGCGACTTACGAAGTCGATTATGGTTTACTAACAACGCGCCTTGCAACGCGTCGCTTTCATCCTAGACCAGGATTTATTTAGTGAGAAAAAAACTCACTCTGCCGGCACTCGAACCCATGACCTGGCCCTTAACAGGCTGCGAGGTTACCCACTAGACCACCGGGGCGATCGTGTGTATGTCGATGTGTTTGCTTCCAAACCGATGAACGAACCACTCTGTCGATTCACCGATCACAACAAGTGGCGTTTTTCTTGCACATTTTGTCCTGGCCGTCCGTCTGTGTGCCTCTCTCTCTCTCGCTCTCTCTGTTTCTCTCTGTCTCTCTCTCTTCCATGTATCTCTCTCTACCCTCTCTCTTTCGCATCACACTTGCATTCACAGGGAACCTCCAACATCCAGCTGTCGACTATCGCAAAAATCCTTCGGAAGGACTACGCACCGTGATAGCATACACAGCAGTATGCTACGTCGTTTTGTTCACCATGTGTAGGCGACGCAATGAACCACCCCTGCTGGAACGATTGATCGCTTGCCTTTCCGCAAGAGAAAGAAGACGACAATATATCAGTGGAGTACGACAACGCTCTTGTGTTGAAAGGGCAATTTAGTGCTGTTCAGTGAAAATGACGATATATCAGTGGAGTACGACAATGCTCTTGTGTTGACACGACAATGTAGTGCTGTTCAGTTGAGGTCGTGCGTCGTGGTGAGCTGGACGGGCGTCACGGGGAGTATCATCACGTGTTGCTTCATGAGTTTCCTCCAGCTTCCGCCGAACAAGACCAGGCACGTACTAAAAAGGCGAATTGTGCGCCAGCCTGCTGGATGCGCACGTAGCATTGCCTTCATGCAGGGAAAAATATTGAATGATCCAGGGCTCGTCAATTGTGCGACGTGGGCCGTTTTCGGCAGTGCGCAGCCACATACCTCTGCCATCCTTCGTGAACGAAAGATTGACCAACAAAAACTCGCCCTCCGCATCGACACGTACGTGTTCTTTCTTGCACCTCAAACTAGAAGACTACACCCGAAACTGCGATGTGAAGGTTTGGACCGGGAGTCTGGCTCGATGTTTAATGTTAAGGGAGAGAGCTCCTCGACGACGCAAAAGGGGCTTTGCAGGGGAGATAGATCCCTCCACAACCCATCGTCTCGGCTACACGAGATGCCGCGGTTTGCTATCGTAGATAGAGACAGGGCTCAACAGAAAGACACATCGTCCAACACGAAACCACTTGCATCATATGTGGGAACCAAAAAGGTCGAGGTGGTCGATG
Organism: Ectocarpus sp. CCAP 1310/34; assembly: GCA_902602495.3. Classification (NCBI taxonomy): domain Eukaryota; class Phaeophyceae; order Ectocarpales; family Ectocarpaceae; genus Ectocarpus; species Ectocarpus sp. CCAP 1310/34. Next base: position 152,108 of record CACKRE030000954.1, read on the forward strand.
AGAGAAGAGCTTTGTGAGGCTCAGGTCGACAAGAACAAGCGAGAGCTATTTAGTTTGATCGCTATTGCTGGAAACGACCACGTGCAGCGTTTCCCTCGTAGTTGGCCACCTTTCCTTTTCGGCACCCCATGATAACCTCACGGGTGCGTCTGTATTTTGTCTCGTCCGGCATCGTGAGTTGCGGCAGTATCTACTCAAAAAACAAATTAGTCATTCCGGTTCCGGTTGACTGGCTGGTCCCCCAAGTACCTTCCAACTCGAATCTCGCACCCCCCCCCTGTCCACCATTAATGGCACCGCGCAGCAGGTGGGGCGTATTAACGGCAGTAGGTGGTAGAATGGACTCACTCTCTTAGGGCATCAAGCTTGCCTGTTCAACGCGCATGCTTCGCAACATCTGCTATGCATGAAACTACTACTAAGCACAAAGCAACAGAAACAGTACGTCATGCCAGGAAAACATACAGGCCGGCTGACCACACAGCAGTCGTCACTCCAACGCGAAACGCAACGCAACCGATACAGCGACCAGCGTTCGTATATACAACGTCCGGAGAAACAAACAACAGGCCACCCAGTCGCCACACAAAACACTCAAATAGCGCTTGGAGTGGCGACGTTGACTGCGGTTGATTTAGCACGAACAAATTTCGGCGCCGCGCCACCGCCACGAAGCCAGAAACCTCGCATCAAACAACCGCCCTCCTAAAACCGCCCAACTCAGGAACCCATCGGACAAAGTAACACCCCGCTCCGCGGCTAGACTCCAGTATTCAGTTGGGTTCCGTTAGTGCGTCTTCATCTGGTACATTATTCCGCAGTACTGGCAAGCGCGTGGGCCGCCATCGGGACTGGCCAGCTGAATGTAGTCCAATGGGTGTCCTAGCGCACCCCCGCCTGAAATGGTACAAACAGAGCGGGTCAGGATACGCAGAGCGGCGAGCGCGGGGGGCGCAGGGGTACACGGCCGATTTTTATCGAGAAGTTCAATGCCGTCTGCTGCAGACACGATGGTGACCGCATGCCAAACAAAGCCGGAGCGGAGCACGACAAGAGTTCGCTGACCAGGCTAGGATAGCACCCCATCGGGGATTTCCTCAATAGGCTAGCATTGCACCGCATCGCGAATCAAGGTGATGCGGATGGCGGCAGGCTGCAGTTGTAGGCGAGGTTGGGGGGGGGGGGGACTCAATTGTTGCTGGTTTTGATCGGAAGACCGTTGACGACGCAACCCCGTTTGGGACGAAGCGCCGTTCTAGCATCTTACAANGGTTGGGGGGGGGGGTGACTCAATTGTTGCTGGTTTTGATCGGAAGACCGTTGACGACGCAACCCCGTTTGGGACGAAGCGCCGTTCTAGCATCTTACAATCGACCCCGCTTTAAGGACGCTCGCGTGAAGGAAACTCCCCGCTTATAGGAAAAGTTTTGCTGAGCACCGGGGGCCCGGCAGAAAATACGATAAAGGGTTACCCCCATTTTTCTGCCGCGTACCCCCCTTTTTTTGTATGCTGCGGGCCTGCGGACCACTCTTTGCACGAACCACGCACCACAGTGATTGCAGAAGTAGCGACGCACAGACAGCAGAAGTAGCGAGCGGTTTGCTGCTGCAGCTGTAACAGGGTGTTGGTATGGATAGATTCCTCCCATCTACCGGCGGTCCTTCTGATGCCGCCAAAACAAGAGTCGTGCATAACCTCGTCCCTCACCGAGGGCGAGCTTACCTCTCGCTTGGAGGACGTTCGAATCTACAGATAGCGCCTGCAGTTAAGAAACGTCAAAATCGGTTCGAGCCTCACCAATCCCTTCTATTGGGTCGAAGTACCGGCCCAAGTCGTCCATTCCGTGAATGGCATTTCTTCTCCCTTTGGACTGTCGCATCCTGCCGATTCTCGTATTCCTTAGACTACAACAAGTACTTCGTATTTTCTTTTGTCTGTCGTTTGATCTCTGAGGACAACACACATCATCAAGCCCTCAAGAGAGGTGATGGAGAGTGCCATCACACCCGTACAACAGCGGAGAGCATATGATTGTCCGCGATGTGTGGCGGACTACAGTACAGCACTCGCTGTGAACAGCAGGGGCGCGGGGGGGCGGGTAGGGGGGGAGGCTCTGCCCCCTACAAAAAATGCACTTCTGTTCAGCTTGGGAGGGGGTTGGAGCACCGCAGATTTCTGATGTCATGGGGGAATCGCACCATCACGTTTCTTGTTGGGGCGTTCCTTACGTTGTGGCCGAGATCGAGCTATGTTTATACCGCGTTTCAGCAAAATATTTCACAGTCATTGGCTAACGGTCCCCTCCTTGCACGGTTGTTGGGCCAAAATATGTGGGATAGCGGTGACAGCAGTCGTGTCCTCCTGGGTGCGAGTGGGGCAACATCCAAAGCCGATTTTGCAGAATTCGGCCATCGCCCTCGTCTCAGCTTTACTCGGCCGTTTTCTCATGTTTTGCGTAGATTGGAATGGCATCTATTTCCTTCTGCCGTCCTGCCTTCCCGAGCGGCCAACTGTGCGCACGATTTTCCTAGGGCCACATATGTGCGAAGGCTGTTCGGGAGGCTACTCTTATAGGAGTAGGAGAGACAAGCGACGCGCTGGTGTGGTTGATGGGACTCCCTTGATACGAATTTCGCAAAACCGCTGCGCGCCGGGGAAGTCAGGTGAGGGGCTTTCTTCAGCGGCGGGGTCTGCTACAAACATAGCCGTCAGGTTTAGGACGGTGGTGAAAAATGCGTTGTTTGCATGTGGTCTGGTGTCTGGTGTCTCCTTGACAAACATCGGCGCGAGCAGCGCTTGCTACCTCTGAGCGGACATTCTGCTGTTGCTACCCCGCAGTGCTGTTGTCGAGACGATCGTCACGTGATATCTGCTGTACAATGCACGCGAGGTGCGGTATGCATGAAGTCTATACAGTTTCAGGGCATCATACTCGAAAATAAGTCGCAGGAGTACGGGCAGGAAGTGCACATATACCACCTATCGTACAATAGCAATACATGTAGCGAGTCCACATCTCTCTCTCTGTCGGTTGTCGGTAGAGGTCGGTACAGAGGAAGGTGTGCGTGTGTGTAAGGGGAACGCTGACCAGGGCCGACAGGTGAACAAACTCAACCAAGGACGTCACGCCGGTTGTTCATTCGTCGGCGAAGGAAAACAAAACCTAGAATCACACCCCAGCGAAACAAACACACGCGGCTGCAGCAGCAAAACAGTAATACACCAACAAAGACAATGGGGCTGGCACACGGAGCAGCAGCAGGCGGGCATCAGGCCCGCCGACTCCGGAAACAAACGCGTTGCCTCTGCACTCTGCACGAACATTTTGGGACAAAAACGCTCTATTTTCCCCGTTCCTGCTGCTGATCTTCGCTTCGCTTACCTCCATCGCACAACGCGACTGGCCCGTCCACCATCACCACCGGCACCTCCGCGATTCTCGCCTCGGCATCACTTCGGTGCGCCCCGTGCTCGTACACCGACTTGGAACGCTCCTTGGAGAAGGTCGTGGTGGGAGCTAGTCGTGAAAACGGTCGCGAGGCTGCCGTCGTCAGGCCGGCCGAAGCAGGGCGCACCGCACCCGCTCCACCCCGGGGAGCAAACGACCCTGCTATCAGATCGAGAGCCTTCTTGGCCGATACTCTAGCGGCCATGGTAGGTAGAAATCGGCACTAGAGGGGAGATGACAAGGGAGTCAGGACACCTCTTACTCAAGTTGCTCGAGCAGCGAGGTGGTGGCGAGACTACACGGCAGGACAGGACAGTGGGGCACACACAGACTGCTCGAAAGTAGCATTCGCGTCCCCCCTTGCGCTTGCTTGCTGCTGCTGGTTGGGCGTGGCCTTCTCGGTACAGAGAGACACACGCACAGGCTCTCTCTCCACCCGTCCACACTACCGTCCTAGTCAGACCCTTCTAGGTCTCTGGTGCCTCGCTGTGCTTTTGCTCCGAAGTCGGTTCCTTGCGTGCCGAAGGCAGAGGCTGATCGACCCGGCAACAACCTTTCAAACCACAGCAGCAGCACCTTGTCCACCTCTCCGTGGCAGCGCTGGTTCTTCGACAATGGCGGTGATGAGAACAGCAGCCGTTTCTGCTTGGTCGGGGGCTGCTGTGGTGGCTGTTCTGCTGATAAACGCTGCTGATGCATTCGTAGTCAACACCGCAGGTGTGTGAGGTGTTGCAGCGAGGTGGGCAAAACAGCCTCTCTCATCATGTGTCGATCTGTTTGCAAACCAACGAACGAAGGCGCAACGTGCTGCTCTGTACCTAACTAATGTAGACTGCTCTGTAGCTAGCTGCTAGAGACGCGCACCTCTCACGTTGCGCTGCATTGACCGACTAGAGGAAGAACGTTCCAGTGGAATCATTGTCTAGATTGGGCTCCACGTCGGTATAGGCGTAGTCCCCACGCAAAGCCGTACCCCCAGTCGAAAGCAGTGAATATCCTGCAAGTATGCATGTGCGCCCCCAGATGCGCTTTCCTGGATTTTGAAATCATGCTTCCCCTACACGATGTTCCTTGCGCCGCCCTCCAATGCCTACGGACTGCTTCGGTATACGAGCAGCAGTAGGAGCGGGGTCTAGGGCCGGGGCGTATCCGTCTTGGGCCCAGGCGCGCCTGGCTGGTCCGGCGTCGCGCAGCAACAGTGAGGGTGAGTTGGTGGTCAGTGTGGGGAAACCGCCCCGCCCGCTGTTCCCTCGGCATTGTTTGAACATGGACCTTCGACCCTATATGAAGTCGAAAGGAGGCAGACCCGCGGCAATCTAAAGAGCGGGTAGCCGGGAAACGCTTGGCATGGAGATACCGCTTCGAGAAAAAAACGATGCGCCGGCCTACGGAGAGAGGGATGTGTTGTTGTTGCCATGCTCGTTCGGCGACTGGAATATGCCGTTACATACGAAGTCGTCGGCTACGGTACTGTAGCGGCGCCGAACACGTCCGCAGTCCATTTGGTCCAACCTTGGTATTGTATGGCGCTGGAAGAGAATACCGAAAGCATGCTGGCAATCACAACCAACCTTGAGACATAATGTCTAGGCTCGATTTCTCGGATGATGCCAATGCTATGAAGGGTGCACGTTATGAGGGCGAAAATTCCGAACGAAGAGAATGGTTTAGGAACGATGCCGTCCAGAGAGCTTTGTAGATGGTTATTCCGACGCTTTGGCGGTCGAGCAAATCGAGCTTCGAGGTCCGGTCTCAAGGGGTGCGCGATGGTCGCCATCCTTAAACGGTACGTGCACATGCTTAGCCGTGTGCCGTGTACCAGAGCATGACATGGTCCGTTACCCGCGGAGCCAAAGTCCTGACCGGTATGCATACGTGTGATTTCGAAGAATCGCTTGGCGATGCCCTCCCGGAAAGGCAATGGTGTTGCGGTAGAAACACCTATGATACTCACCATTGCAAAGGCCTGCCACTTGATGGCCTCGCCTGGTGACCCTCGCGCGGCAGGCCGTGTTTGTGCGGTGTGTGTATGTATGTAGTTTCGCGGGACTGTGTGTCCGACTCTGATTGAAACCCCCCGCATGTCCAATCGCGCCTGATGTTCCTACCTCTGGCTCGCAGCTCGCCGTGTGAGACAAGGCTCGTGCAACCTCGGGATGAAGGTATGTGTCGCGCATTATTATCTAGGAGTTCAGTTAGCGTCCAGCCGCATAAACCGGTTGACCAATGAAAACACGTCGGTCTTTGTACAGCGTGTTAGGCGTGCCCCCCCCTCCCGAAACTGCCCTATGTAGGGGAAAAAGTTGTGTGTGCCGAATAACTCACACTCATCATGACTTAGGCGGGGGGCACACGTGAAGCGCCCACACATAGCAGTGTCACCGACAGAGAAGAAGAAGCGACATCACACGAACTTTACCACAAAGAGATAAGGGAAAACGCAGCAGTGTCTTGTAGCATTTCGATGCTCTGTTGGGCTTGAGAAGGACCAACGCGCGCGCGCGTACACACGCACGATAAGATACGGAAGCTGCGATTGTTGTAGCTGCGACCCCGACACCTGCCCCATCAATCAGCTCGCGGTAGAAAAAGGACTAAATAGCACCGACTGGCCAATGATTTGACACGAGTCTTAGCGGGACAACTCAGAGCAGCAACGCATTCAAGCCCGCGGGGTGCCGTGTCTGTGTGTACGTTTGCTTCGTTTTCTACCTAGGAGTGCTGGTTGCACACCTCGTGTTACAATAGATACTCTGGGAGCGCTCTGATGTTTCGGTAGTGTGCGGAGTACAACATGGCGGCGTCTAACGTGGATGCTTGATGCGATTTGCGGAAATCCTGGCACGACGACAGGGTTCATTCAATGTTCCTGCTCGTTAGAAGACAAGGTAGCAAAAGAGGTTGCCTTAGTTCAACCCAGGGTCGAACCAAGGCAATCTCTTTGGCTACGTCGTACCAAGCAGGAACTTCATGCCTATTGTCATGCCAGAATTTCCACAAGTCGTATCCGGCATCAGCGTTTGACGCCTCTCAACACGCTACCACGAGCTGATTGACGAAGCAGGTGTCGAGGTCACAGCTACGCAACTATACTGTCGCAGCTTTGTAGGTGTGTGTATATACGCGCGCACGTTTTTCAAATCATCTTTGTTTAAGTCAGCAGCTCAAAATATGCCATCGATTGAGTAAAAAAACGTGCTCTGCTAGAAGCCAGTATGTAGGACCTCAAACGTACAATTAATTGCCGTGTCTACGTACCGACCCCCTCCACCAAATGGAGCAGTGCATGCTGGTATCATAGAAGGTACCGTCGTTCCTGATATATTATGCTTTGGAGTCTTGCTCCCGTAGCCCAGCTATGCTTAGCAACTGCTCATGTGAACAGAATGGGGTTACGCCTAACATGATTTCCCCTGCGTATCCCCCTTGTTGCTACACCCATGCCCACCGAAGAGTAGGCGGTTTACGTCGACGCACATGTCCTCTCGCCTACATATTCGCCCGGAGTAAATCGTCCGTTATGTGCTCGGCGCTTGTTACGCCACCCTGGTCTCGATGGCCGTATCCATTGTCACCGCCCGCTGTTGTTTTCAGATGGAGGGGGTGCGGTCAATCACTCACTCGAGCCATGAATCCTGCTCGCTTCATCCCGCACCGCGTGTCGCGCTCTGATTGGTTGGTCCGCTTCGTTTGCTATTTTACTGCTGTCTTCGTTTTTTTTTTTTTTTCAGATGGAAGTGGGGCCCGGGTCCTACGTGGCACTGGTGACACCGATGACTTTGGATGGAATGGTAAGCAAACTTCCGATCGCGACCACGGAAGCCCTCAACAGAGGTGGTAGAAGGTCGGGTTTCCGCTCGCTTTTTGTCTTGGGCCGCCACGCCCGTGAGTACACCAGTTGCAGTACCCGCGAAAATATTCAAAACCGCGTAGACCGTGAAAGATTTTTTGGTCGTCGATCTCTCTCATATCGCAAATGCATTGTCGGTTTGCTTCTGTGTGGGCAAGTTCACATGCCATACCTCGTACTCCGGAGTACTCGTTTTCCTGTGTTTTTTTGTTGTCCTCTTCTTTCTTCTTAATTGGGGGGGCGGGTGTGACGTGAGCAGATCGACGAGGAGGCGTTGAGAGGGCTGCTCCGCTGGCACGTGGACAGCGGCACCGACGGCATCGTCGCCCTGGGAACCACCGGAGAAGCGTCGGTGCTGTCCACGGCGGAGCGGCAGCTGGTGCTGGACATCACGGTGGAGGAAGTCGGGGGGAAGGTGCCCGTGGTGGCTGGGACGAGCTCCGTGAACCCTCACGTGGTCATCGAGCAGAGCGAACAGGTCAGAGAGAGACAGAGCGGCGACTTTGCTGTTGTCGCTCTTTCATGCTGTGGCGGCGATGGTGTTGAGGGAGTGTGGATCGAGTTGTTGGGGCGATTTTTTGTTTTATGTGTGTCAAGTAGTGCTGGGATACAACAAAGTTTCTTATTTTGGGGACCGGGGTTGGGAAGGCGGGGATTGAGCGGTGGGAGCGCAGTGTTTGACGTCACGCGTGACGCAAGAAACAGGGAAGATTTTTTCTGTTGTGTTTTGGCTGCGACCATGCCGCGTTCCATGTTACATGTACTACGGAAGGGAACTCGCGGGGTGGCGTACGATGGTAATGCCAGGTGCCCACCTTGTCCCGAGGAGGCTAGAGTATACAGGCAACGGCAACAACAGCAATGAAAGAGACCCTCCCCCCAACAGTGACGTCAGCATTAACATCGGTAACATCACACAGCAGGCGGTAGTCTCTGGTGGTAGCAATCTGTGCATTTTTTTCACCTCGTCTTGTCCTATGCATATGCTCATCGTACGCACCAGGCAGCGGAGCGGGGCGCAGACGCTGTGCTGGTGGTCACGCCGGCATACGTGAAGCCGTCGCAGCAGGGGCTCGTGAAGTTTTACTCGATGGTCGCGGATCAGGGGGCGCTACCGGTCGTTCTTTACAATGTGAGCCGAGGGCAGCTTCTGCCACGGCTGTGATGACGGGGGGTGTTGTTCCGCCTCGTTGTGCTTTTTTCGATCGACGTGAGCCGGCGTTGGCGAATGAAAGCTGCTGTGGTGGTGGTGGTAGGGTTGTTGCTGTGCTCTTTGGCGTGAACCGGGAACAGTTTCATAACCTGTGATACGGGTGAGGTAGCGAATATTGTTTTCCATCCTGTTGTCGCGACAGGCAACATTGCGAGGATAAGAGGGCGACTACTGCTGTTTCGCCTGACGTTTTGTGATGTTTGTGGGTGCATCCCGGCCTCTTCTCCTGGCTACTGTTTTCTTCAATAGGTGTGTTTGTGTATGGGCGATGAGGTTGTCCTTCCGTAGCCGTGCTGTCGACATTGCTGAGTTGGTGTCGTGTGTCGCGCATGCGCTGGACTGATGGATCGAAACGAGGGGTTACATTTGTTCTTTCGCAAGTGTTGAAAACTGACTAGAGTAACCGATCTTAAACACAAGCAGTTAGTTTCATGCGCTTGTTGCGTGGCTCTTTCGTCTTGTGTCTCGCCATTGTTAGTAACGACGCCAGTGCTCTGGTGTCGCTTTTCTAGATGACCAGGTAGACGGCTGCTGCCAAAATTCTCCATGTTGGTGGTTGGCACTGCTCCCAGTATTCTTGATGTTGTTGTTACTGCTGTTGCTGCTGCTACTGCTATTGGCACAACGCTGTGGCCCCTACTGCTGCCATGTTCCGGCATGCAACCCTAACGCTAAGGCTACCCCTGTTGCTTCTTCAGGTCCCTGGACGGACGGCAGTCGACATGGGAACGGCGGCGATCGCAGAGCTCGCCAAGAACCCCAGAATTGTCGGGCTCAAGGATGTAAGAAGCCCTTCTTGTTTTGCGGAATGGCGGGCCTGTATTAACCAGCATTTGATGTGTGCTCTTTGTGCGTTGTGAAGCGTGTACAGGGTGACTGGGGGGATTAAGGCTCGAGCCGCGCTTTGTTAGTCGTCTGCACGAGTAGTGACCGTTCGTGAGAGCGCCAACGATGCATCTGGGAAGGTGTACTGCATTGTGGCCAAGGCGGGTTTCGTTTGATCTCATCTCATGGGTTAGACCGGTAATGTTAACGCCACCCGTAAAACACCGTGTCGCTCGCATTCGCCGGGACCTCGCGTTTCCAACGTGTTTTTTTCTGTTTTTGGCGTGTGAGAGGAGGACATTGTCGTTTTGACTTTGGTGTCTTGACAGATGGAATACGAGTTTTCGAACATGTTGCTGTCTCTGCTCAGCACCTTCCTGTGAACTTGGGTACCTAATGTACACCATTTTTTACTCCCGTACACCGTTCCCCAAATGCTGCGAACCACTGCTGTATATGCGGGTGGCAGGCAACGGGGGATTTGTCGCGTATCGGGGAGCTCAAGGCGGCATGTCCGGAGGGCTTCCTCTTCTACAGTGGGGATGACGCGACGGGGGTGAGTGAGCCAAGCGATGGGGCGGGGGGGGGAGAAGCTCCCTTGTTGGTATGTTGTTGGTGCTGGTTGTCGGGCTGGTTTGATCACGCGACTTCAACTCTCTGGACTGGCGTGCCGCATGTTGCAAGGCACGCCTCAGAGTCGGCGCTCCATGTGGAGACAAGAGGTAAAAAATGTGCTTAAGTTCTTCAGGAGAGGCTTCGAGGGAGACTTGATGAACGACGAATTACATCCCTCCGTTCTTTGCCAACTGCAATCGCCCACCTACACAGAGACTGAAGGCTACGGCCATAGGATCCTATTTTAATGTAAATATATTTTTCTTTCTAAGCTCCTCTTGTTCCTCCTCCTCCTCCTACTCCTCCTCCTCCCCCTCCTTTTCCTCCCTAGCTCTTGGTTCTCTACGAGAGCCACTCCGCTTGACTCCCGGTTTTCTTCGACTGCTCCACACTTGGTGCTTGTCGGTCTTATTTTTTGTAATCGTGTTCCCACGTGACGGCTGGCTGGACGGCAGATGGAGTACTGCTTGGGAGGCGGGGACGGGTTGATATCGGTAACGGCCGATGTAGCGCCCCGAGAAATGTCGGAGCTGGTCCGGGCCTGCCGGTCGGGGGACAGAGAAGCGGCGGAATCGATCAACAGCAAGGTTAGTCAAGCGCCGGGTCGCGCGCGCGCGTGCTGTGTTTTTCTGTTTGTCAGCATCAACGGCGCTAACCGACTGAGAAGACAATTGTCGATGCTAGCAGTGAAGTGTTCCGTGTTTCTGAGTTAGAATCGACCGCTGTGACCGGCAAGGGGTAGTTCCGTCTCAGCGTTGCGAGAAATCCGGCAGAGCGTTTTTATATTTCACGGGCCCCACTAACGGGGGGTCTCTCCTCTTGTACACCTTCGTTCGAGAATCCATTTTTCTCCTCCGGAAGAGTCGCCTCCAATATCGTCGGCATCGGGATTGCTCCCCATTCGACCCACTCTGGTCTCGTCCCCTCTGGACACCGACTGCGATGTGTGTGTGCGCGCTACCGGCTGGCTCGTGGCGATACATTCGTCGGTTTCGATAGGACAACAAAACGCTATTAAGTATTTCAAGAGGATTCCTGCTACACGGGCTGGTGTGTATGTGGGCGTAGTTTACGAGAACGGTGCTTTGCCTCTCAGGTGTAGATGAAACGTGTGGACGGTCTCGGGTGCTCGCCCCCTTACTCATCTATGCCTGGCCTCAATGATTGCGTCCCCAAACCTGACTATTAAAGATTACCCAAAACAAAACACAAACGAAACACGCACATGCATACATTTATTTATATTGCCCCCAACCAACCCTCCGAAAGAGAGTCATGATCGGTTTAGGCCATAGTATTCACGACGACGATGGTACCGCTCCAAAGCAAACCTGTATGGGTGCCAAATATACGTTTTTAGGCGGTCAGTAGCCTCACGCACAACGAGCTGTGCATACACCAAGCCCACCCTCCCTCCCCGCCCCTCCTTGTACGCCACCACGGACGACTAACAAATACGCCTTCCTAGGTGATCCAACTGCACAGCAAGCTCTTCGTTCAGGGCAACCCCGTCACGGTGAAGTACGCCCTTGCCAGGATGGGTCGCTTGACGGACATGCTACGTGTCCCGCTGGTGCCGATGGAAGGCCAGTACAGAGATGAGGTGGACCGGGCTCTGGAGAGCGCCGGCCTCTTGCTGCCGCAGCAGAGCGGGCTGTAGAATGTTCTTACCGCAGCAGAATATTTTGTAGTTTTTTTTTGGTATTGACCACGTAGTAATGTCGGCACGTAGTGCTGCTGTGTGCATTTTGTGCCGGCGAACAAGGAGAAGAAAAAAGAAAGCGCAGAAGAGGGGGCTCGGTTTTCCTGGAGGGAAAAGGCATTGCGAGATGCCCCGGCCGTAGTTTTGATCAACAATTGGTTCGATCCAGTCATGTGCGCGTTTTTTTTTTTTTTTGCTCCACTGCCTTCTGTGCGTTCTTCCCTGGCCAGCCAAGTGCTTGGACCGGGCAGTTTTGGCTCTCATCGTTAGTGTGTCATGCTATCAGATTTTAAGCACAGGAAGTATTACATTTTGTCTTGCTGTTGGTTTCCTCTGTGTCTTTGTTCCCGTTTTTTGTGTTAGCGTATAAGCTGCATCATATGGTGTGCTACTTGTGGTGTAATCTTTCCCTGGTCGCATGCATAGGATGTGGGGTTTCGAAGCTCATCTTGTACCTGGAAAAGTTATGGATTGATCGACCTACTCGAAACAATATCGAGTGACGCGGTTGAGCGCACGATTGATGGAGCAGCGAGTCATCGACATATATGGCGGGGTATTGTTCGTGTATGGCAGAGTAGTTTTAAGCAGACGGTGTCACGTCGCTGTTGTCTACCCTTTCCCCCCTCTTGCCCACTTGTCCCCTGTAGCCGACAAACCGGTCGTTTTTCTTGCACAAGAGGTACGAGTCCGGTCTTACCACAGAAGGTAGTGTAGGAATGAACACCGTTTATTTGTTTTTGAGAATGTGTTGTGTGCGGCGTTCTTCGATCAGGAAAATCACGTGTTTATTTTGTTTCTACTTAAACATACGCATACATGTCTACCTTCTTGCTCCTTGCAGTGTTTTAACGGACATGGCGATCAACGATTCACGCGGAGGGCATGCCTGCTTAGTTTACCGGGGATGACATTCGTGTGACCCCAGACCTCAAGATACGTGCCTGTTCGCCAGTATGTATACTATGTTGCGGAAATCATTCTCGATGCGGTAGTCAATCGGTGCCCGTTGGCCAAAGAGCGAGTGACGGACGTGTTTCTCGCGTGACGGACGTGTTTCTCGCGTGACGGACGTGTTTCTCGCGTATCGTCACTCGGTGCGTTTCGAGTTCCAACCAATTTCCAAGTCGGTGAAAAACATGTTTAACGTCGAACGCGCAGCTCCCTAGCAGCACCCCAAGCGCCCCCCCAAAGAGACACGCGACCCTCTCACCTCCCCCCCCCTCGTCCTGTCGGTCGGGTGGCAGAGGATAGGGGACAGATTGTGTTGACTGTGGAAACGCCTCGGAGGGGGTTTGCATCATTTTGGACAGAACATTCACCCGCACATGTTGCACAGCACAGGGAGGGGAGGCAAAGCGACAGTGACAGCGATAAGGATCACACCGTTTCCAGTTTGTGCAAACGCGTTTCGCCGACGGTAATCAGCACATGGCCATGCGTGGGATAACAAGTAGCCGGGCACGGGAGGGTGCTGCGAGGTCCATCTACGTGACGGCAATACTGGCCGTCTTGCTTTTGTTCCACGCTAGAGCCTCTGGTTCCGCCGTCGGCGCTACACTGGCAGCTTCGCCAGTAGCCGGGAGGGTGCTGACTGCCATTCGCTCGGCACCGCAGGATGTTGCTGATACCGCTGTGGCGGTAGTGTCGTGGCAACGCGCTGCGCGCAAGAGAAGAAGTGGAGGTCTAGCTGGACACCACGGGCAGGTCGCAACGCGCAGTTTTCGCGCCGCCCGCTGCAGCAGGCTTAAAATGCAACGCAGCAGCAGTTCGTCCTCCGTTACGATCACCGCAAACACCAGGGTGCAACGGCTGCGTTCGCGTGTGCGCCACACGCAAGCAGCTTCATGGTACAGAATATTCGGTAGAAGAAGACGTGCGGAGGATACGGTGGAACCTGCCCACGGCGATGACAGCCGCCGAGCAAAGCAAGCCGGAGCTCTAGGCAACGACAGCAGCGACGAGACGGTGACAAAGGGCGACACACACGATAAATCTCCGGAGATCGCTGCACGAAGATCCAGGGGCGGGGGGGAGGTCCACCTTAATTTCAAAGAGGGTATGTAGCGCTGCTGTACCCATTGATTGCCAAATGGTTGGCCAGTTGTGCTGCTGTTAGCGGTTGTGACCAGCACAGACCATCTTTTCTTTCTGTCGTTGGTTTTTGTATCGTGAAAACCAAGCTGCACCTTGTATCACAACGTATGATACATACAGCAGTGCGTATCATCTCCAATATGCGTCCTGTAAGTGCGGTAGACTTTCTTGCGTAGTGGTACAGCAGTACAAGTAGTCTACGGTGGCGGTAGACTACACCGTCTCATCAAGTACAACACGCAAAAATGATCTATCTGTGAGTTCTAAATTACCACACGCAAAACACATTGTGGCGTGCCGCCCCAAGTGTTGACACGTGGCCACCCACCGATTGTTCAATGCACACGACACATGGCATCAAACAGCGGAGACACCTTGATTTCGGGGCGAGCGTGAGGGGGCAACGGGAGAGAGTTTTCCCGATTTTTTTTTGCGACAAGTATGCAGTCGCAAGGCGCGAGGACATCTCCCAAGATATTTTTTGAAAACATTGATATTCACAACCGATCACATATGTGTTGTGTGGTACATACATTGCTATGGTATGTGGGTAAGGGAGTCTGGGTAGATTCTGTGGAGAGTGTCGAGGCGCTTAGGCCAAAAGGCATTGACAGCAGTTGTCAGTTTTTCGCACGTGGAGTAATTTGCGTAGAGCACGGAGACGGTGTCTTGGAACGAGCGCAGGAACAAAAAGACACCAACCAAGAGTTGAAAATATCAGAATTATACACTATCGATCACACACGGGCGGGTGCTTGGTCTAACACGCGCGCACACGCGGTAGTTGCTTTCCTGCACGCACGCCCCCCACCCTATTCTGTTCCCGCGTCCTTACTTCTGTATCAGCTCTGTTCGCAGGAGCCGTCAGTAGAAGCATAGCCCACACGTCTGTGCACCCAGCAATCGTGGTAAAGACGTTGATGCAAGGGCGCGGGACTTCTGCGCAGCTGTCCAGCCTGTCGCTCAAGCTGCTCAGTCGCGGCGCCGGCGCGCAGTTCGTCATGAGCCTTCCTCACGGAGCGTTCAACTACGCAACCCTGGAGGTAAAGAGTCAGTGCAATGAAAAGAAGTCTGTTTTTGTTTTACTACTGCTGTGGGACCAACATGGGAGCTCGTAACCTCAGGCATGCTAGCTTGTGAAGCAGGGCGGTCAATCGGACGAATGTTTGCGGTCGTGATTTGTCGATCGACCCACTGGGAAGAGACAGAGAGAAGAGTTGTCCCGCAAGACACCCCACAAGAGTCCAGATGCCAATAGTCACAACCACGGACCACACGAAGCCCCGGGTTTGTCTTGTATCCGTATAACAGCAGGGGGCTTCAATAATTGGTTGTTCGGAAGCAAGCGGGGCGGGGGGGGGGGNGGGGGGGGGGGGGGGGGGGGCGTACTCTCTCGGCACAAGCAACAGGCAACATATATGTTCTCCTTGAACCCCTTCAGACCCTCCGTTTCCAGTGTTTCATCTTCGTCGATGTCGAGCCCCTTCGGTACGTCCTCTACAACCTTGACCCATTCCGTGGGTTGTCCACCCCTCTTTTTTTGTTTGCCCATTTCGCCTTCCATACTATTCTCGGCTACCTCTCCTTTTCCATCCCGCACATGCGATACTGCCAGGTCAGCTTCCTCGCGTCTCTTCCCGACCGTAAGGATTGGATCCACAACAGATCGTTGATGAACACCTGGAACAATGTTGGGGACAGCGTGCAACCTTGTGGGACCCCCTGTTCAATGTCGAAGAATTTTGACAGTTCTCCGTTTAGCATGACCGCGCTTTTCGTACACTCTGTCATATCTTTCAGCACTCTCCAC
>CACKRE030000954.1:171185-183047 GCA_902602495.3 Ectocarpus sp. CCAP 1310/34
GGGGGGGGGGGGGGGGGGGGGGGGGGGGGGGGGGGGGGGGGGGGTTACGGGGGCATGCGATCGGCACCGTATTTTTATATGTTGTTTTGGATATGGTATCTTTTTCATGACGTTTTCTTTCGTTGTCAGCTTGACCCGTTGTGCTCCAGCTGCGTTCCGTGGTGTCCCTTTTTGTGTCGCTTCTCTGGGCTTTCCCGGTTTCTGGAATGCTAATGCTCCGCCGAATAGAATTCGAGTTGTCGTGCTTTCTTATCTTCTCTTCGGGCGTCGCGCGTTTCAACCTCTGACTCTGAACCTCCTGCCGTTTCCTACGCCTTTTCTGTCTTTTTTTTTTTCAAAACCGCGCCACCAGCGTCATGCTTCCCCTTGACACCGTGTTGACTCGGGTCGTGACCCAAAGAGCCCAGCCCGGCTTCGTACCGTACAAGGGTGCGTTCAGAACGCTGGGCCGCATCGTCAAAGAGGAAGGCCTCGGCGCCATGTACAGCTCCCTCCCTGCGAAACTCGTCTCGGTCGTCCCCGCAATAGGGATTCAGGTTCGTGCGAGTCTTAATAGTGCAGCTGCCCAGGTGTCTACCACAACTTTGTACGAATCTGGCAAGCGTTCAAGGTTGCCGCGTTCATCGCATTCAGAATGGATGGTATCCCGATTTCCCTGCACCCTGCGACGAACGATTGTCTCCGCCCCACAAGCCTTGCAACGGGTTTATGAGCTCTTCGTTCCGAGCAACGCAGTCGGGACCAACCATTTTCTCAGTTCACGGTTGCACTTCGTGGCATCCAACAGAGTGTGTCGCTGAGTGCCTGGTGGATGTACTGGAACTCCTCTCTTCCGCACACCGACGACTGTATGCCGGCCTTACGATTCCTCCACGAGCCGCACCTCTGCAAGGGCAACAAGCTCAGTTTCTTTTCTGACGAAAGGCCGACGGATGAGTTCTTTCCCCGCTGGTTCCACGTGCACATTCACACGTAAACACGTACAGTTCTCTTCAGTTGTTGCTACAATGTTTTTGGTTTAATCCGTAGAGTAGGGTAGCGTCCCCCGTGACGCCCCCTCATGGGCTCCCACATTATGGCCTTAAGAGACATATTGTGTTTTCAACAGCACTGAGACTGACGTCTTTTCACTGGTCAGCCGGTTGGCGCATGGTGCTAATATTAAAAACACACGCTGTGCACACACCTGCGAGCAGTTCGGGATCTACGACTACTTCCGCAAGCAGCTGATTAGCCGTAAGGACGAGGACGGGGACGACGGGCTGCTCCCTCGAGACGGCCTGCTGCCCCCGTCGGTGAGACGGAGGCTGGGGCTTGGCAACGACGGCCGGGGCGGAGACGACTCCGACGACGACTTCGCGAGGAGGATGTACCTCGCTGAGGAGGAGCTGCTCTAATAATGACTGCTGCGTCGGCAACAAGGTGGACAAAAACATAGACAGTGTTGACGGTTGTCCGCAGAGCAATGGGGTGGCCTTGAACGGATTCTGCCGATGCCATGACGAAGTTGATGCAAGTCCACTCCCAGCGCGGTTTGGCTGTTGCCTTGCGCATGGCCGTGCAGGACCTGCCGACAGGTGTCCAAATCAGCCAGCGGCTACTCTTAATGTAGTTTTGGCGATGATGACTCGGAGGAGGGATTGGGGTCTGCAATATTTGCGGTGCAAAGTGTACTTCGGCGTCTCCATCGTACGGTAGGTTCAGCCAGAGCCTACTCTGTGATGTAGATTTGGTTATAGATGAGTCGGAGGAGGGAGTGGTTGGGTTCCTGCCATTTTTTCCGCGTCACGTGGACTTCGGGTTATTATAGGTCCTCGCATGCGCCACTTTGAATGCTCTTCGACTTGTGCGAAGTAGGGTAATGTCATGCACGCCGTACTGCGTGACCTCGCGTCCCTCCAATAACGGTCTGAGCACGCCGGGTTTTCGTCGAATCAGCATATCTCAGCACAAGCGTGAAGCGCCGTGACATGTCCGGCGAGTCGCCTGAATGGGACAAGTTGCATCTTCCTACCAAGGATGTGCGGAGTAGACGGAAAACAAGGCGTTTTACATTTGTATCGTCAGGTGTTCCCGTGCATGAGCAGGATTTTCGCACCGAGATGTATTGCTGAGGTAGGTTCATCCGAATGTGTCGGCTTACTTACACGATTAGGGCACGGTCTACGGTCGGTTCTGGTTGTTTGGAACGATCCGATGTGATCAGCACGTTTTTTATGGTTCTGGTTATTTGGTGCACATGATCTGCGTGTCTTTTTCCGGTTTTGGTTGTTTGATACGGCGGCACATGATTTGCGCGTTTGTTTCTGTGCTGAAGATCGCTGCGTGTTGTTCGAAAACCTAGGCACTCTTCAACCCGATTTCTTTGTTCGTGACTCTCGTCGCGTTTTCGTCGGAAAAGTAGGCTAGCTTGTGGTTTTTTTCGTGAGGCGCTTTTACTTCATGTCCACCGATAACATGATGGCAAAATGGGCATATTGAGGTGGTGTGCATTCATTCCAGGGGGCGTAAGAGGTGCGGTAGCATTAGTCTCATGTTGGTATGATGAATCTCGCGTCAATCCGTGCGTGCGTGCTTGCGTGCGTTGGTTCGTTGTGGTATGTAGTGTTGATGGTCTTCACCCTTTTGGAGGATAAGTTTTACTCTATAGGAGGACCTTTACTCGGCTGTACGACAGGGACCTAAAACCGTGAAGTTTTTAGTAGCGAGAATATATGTCAAGGAACGGTCTGGTGTGTGACCAACTTTTGCCTCGTGTCAGTTTTTAGGCCACTGTTCTAGGAATGGTGGCGTTTGTCATACGTTGGTTATGCGGCAGCCTGCTCACTCAACAACTTTTGTTCTCTTGATATCGTCGCTGTAAATTAATCGTTAGTTTCGCGCTGACAGCTTCAATCGTCGACAAATCGGTTGCCTTGTCCCAATACTTGATGCACATTTCTGTCCTTCGTGTACTAAGTTCGTGCCCGATCCTCGTCTTGCTGTACGGCACAAGCCCATACTTCTGGAGAAGAAAAAGTATTTGGCCTTGACAAAGAATCAACATTTCTTTTGAGTCTTGATCATCTTCACCGGCGAGTGCCGGGAGGGGGTTGTTTTGGCGAGCTAATCATTCATTCTTTCCTGGCTCAATGTCAACCAATTATTTCCCCTGAAAAGGGATCTACACTCGGGAATGAACGATATTTTCTTCGACATTGGCGACTTTCCAAGGTGAAATGTTCGCAGGCGCTCTCCGTCTCTCCCGCGCGGCTGCGTTGGAGGGGGCTTCGGTTCAGCCTCTCTCTGGGCACTACGCTGGACCACGAAAATCACATGTTGAGCAGCCGATGTCGCAAGGACGCTCGCTGACTGGCTTTGTTAGACCCGTTCACTCGAGGAATCCGTCATGTGACTTGATTGACCGTATTCCACACCTTCGCTTTTGGCGTCAAGGATACTGGTTGGATATCCGGTTGAGTGTTCGTCTTTGTTTCTCCCAACTTTGAACAGTTCCAACAGGAGAGAAAGCTGTACAAAGTTGTGAAAGCACCTCCTGGACCCGACCCTAACAAGAACTGTTGACAGCTCTTCTATGACTCGACAATCGGAGTACCCGGCCTAGTCCCAATGGTTCCCACGTACGAGGGTAAATTCTTTGGGTGGAGTACAAAACAAGGAGGATCCGTTCACAACGTATCCATCCGTCATCGGACGCCTGTACCGTAATTGGTACCCCTTCGCAGCTGATGTTCGTTGGGTGGTGTGTGGACAGTTCCACGACCTTATCGTATGAGGAACAAGACAGCACTTCGAACCAACATCGGCGGTCCGTCCATGGATTTTGCCCGGACGATATTTTTTGGCTCTCGGAGACGACTTGGCTTCGCATGGAAAGCCAGGCTCGAAAAAACGTCCTCGCTCCTCTTTTATGCTTATCCTACCGTAGAGCAACAGTGAGTCATTTCTGTGCTGCTGGTTTGTCATTATCATGCACACCACGATCATCGGACAGTGCACTTCGCATCGCGGTGAACCAGGAACGTAGCACATGATCTTGTTGCAGACCAGGGTCGCACAGTACCAAGGCGTGACAAGGAGAATAGAACACTTCGCGGGTGACAATAATACAGTAAGTGCGTTTCGCGTCCTTCAATCCACAAGGAAACTCTTACCCCGCGCGTGTGCTTTGTCATTTTCGGCAGATCCCCCGACGGATGTGCCTCTTGATTATCTCCAGGGTGATCAATCTTCGCAAAGCTTACCCATCTCCAAGGGAGAACATGTTGTTTGAGATTTTGAGTACTTTCACAAACAAACACGCGATGTATGTGGCCTTGCATTCGATCCGCGCACAAATACGACACGTCCGATCAATGCCAACGTTTCAACTATGGAGTGGCCGTGAGGATGGTACGACAAGAAAAAAAAATGACCCCGAAAAACAGAAAAAATGGAGTGAAGTCTAGCTATTTCACAATATATCCTAGAAGGAACAGGGATTTGCGCCCACTCGACTAGACTACTGACCTCGAATCCTAACACTTTTTGTCGCGCATTGGAATGTCCCACATCAAGCAACGATGTTCAAGACCTACACACGGGTCGGGTAAGCAACCCAACAGGGAAGGGGAAGTTGAGCCTACGACAGCTCCAGCTCAAGCTCTGTATGACGAAAACGATTCGCTAGTGTAGTATCGTATCCCCTACAAGCACTTCAAGGCGGTGTTACTGCACCGCTCCGACGTCGCGAATCGTGCTCATATTTGGGTTTACACCAACCAACGAGCTCCACCCTCCGCAGACATCCCGGAAGTATGAGAGGGGCTTGCGGATAAAAAGCAAGATTACATCCATACATACACGGTCACATGGAGCACACAGGGTTTTTATGCTCTGTTTCTACAGCATGTTCTGTCCCGGACAGGATACGTGTCTATCTGCGTACCGTGACCGCCGCGACCCACCCCCATACCCTCACCCACGGCCAACGGGGGGCCTGGTGGCCGACATTTGGGCGAGAACTGCAGCTACGTTCATTCTCCGAGTACGGAACAGAGAGAGGGTGCTGGAAGAACAAGACCGCTCGACCAATCAGAGGGCGTAAAAGCCTTAGGTAGGAACAGTCGTAACAAACGAAACGAATTCTACTGGACATGTCTAACGTCAGCTCACACGTGCGTCCAGAAAAACACACAACCAACACGTAAAAAAAACTGACGTGTACCAGCTGACGCGCGAGAAAAACACCCAACTCGCGCGCTAAAAAGCTGACGTCCAAAGCAAAATGGACCAACACACGCACAGGTCAGCCGGTTAGCGCGGTTGATGTTGTGATAACAAACACACGCACACACACGAGATGATAACGATACACACACACGCGCACACGTGCACCGAACCCTCGCGAACAAATGCCCGAGCGTAACGGGCGTGCCTTCGGGGACAATTGCCCACTACAGCCCTCGATGACGCTGGACCCACACGCACTCCCACCCCCCTGTAACCTTTACGTCATATACGACAGAGTAAACCTTTAACTTGGATTCTCCTCGTCTATAACCCGAAACCTTTGTATTGTTTGTGTCGTCTCGAAACCCATCGCTCGCAGCTTTAACCTATGGTACGGCCATGCCTCTCCAACTGAAGAGCTCCGACCCGGGGCCGCAGAATAGATTCCGTTGCGGCACATGACATCAATCTTTTAACATCGATGAGAAGGTTTCCGTGTACATACACTAGAGGTCCCTGTTTAGTGCCGGCATGTGCCCAGAAAATCTACCGGCACATGTTCCGGACCGTCACTATTCAAAGTGTTGAAAATGACTTAGAAATTCAGAGTGTGCCCGCCGAAAACACCGGTACTATACCCGGCACCGTCACCATTCAACCGGCACAAAAGAGGAACTCATCACAGAACGATAGGCGCTTTCCTGAGCAAGAAGACGTATGGCCAGAGGGAAGCCCTCGTCACTTCGACGGCACTCGAACGAACGTACGCACCATAAACTTTTCGACGTCACCCATAAAGGCCACCCCAAGGAGTAAAACTAACCCTCCTTTACACCCATGTGCCGCAAACTTTGAAACGGGACCTTCTTTTTCCTGAAGAAGAGACAGACACGCCCAAGCTCTGCTCTCCCTAGATGAGGTAGTCCATTTCGGACATGACCCCGGAATCCTGACAAGCGTCCCACACGATCTCCGCCATGTCCTCGGGCATTTGGCTCCGCCACAGGTCCGCCATGGCCGAGGAGTGCCTGCGCGTACCGTACGGGTTATTTGCCGCCTCCTGGTTGTTCTCGGCGCACTTCTCCCCGCTCTGCTCACCCTGACCAACGCCTTCCTTGGATTGCACGTGGGCGTCCACTCTAATCACCGTTTCCAGCCGCCGTCTCGCGTCAAGCCACCCGAGGCCTTCTTCCCCAGGAGTCTCGTCGTCGATTGTTCCCAGCATGATCGAGTCCAGGGCGGCCAAGCGGCGCGTTGGGTTGTCGCTTTCATTGCAGGCGGGCATCCTCGTGTTGTAATTTATCCAGCCCATTACGGTGGCGGGAACCTCCCCGAGGCCGAACCGGCAGTACACAAGCTCCGCGACGACCTTCGGGAGCGTGGTGAAGTCTTCGTAACGGAGACGGAGATACTTGCTGCGGGCGCCAAGAAAAATGACATAATTTGGTGTTTTTGTTTGTCCAGCGTACACAGCAAGTAACGAATCCCGATCAGACGGAGTCGTCGAAGGCAGGTATGTGTATATTCTGCGCGAGTTCCGAAGGACGTGAGCGAAACTCGATGGTCTAGAATAACAAACCAGACCAGAATTGTGTATGCATACATAGAATTCAAACGAAACGAGTTTTCAGCTGCGTTCCTGCTGACACGACCAAGCAAGATAGAAATACAGCAAATTCCACTCGATACACAGAAGCTGCCTGTGGGAGGTTCTGGGCCAAGCACATTGAACTCTCACAGCCTCGACGCGGTCCGTGATCAAAAGGCAATCTGGTGCCATGTACATACGGAATGCACTTTCTTCACCACCAGCTTCCGGAGCGTTCCCTGCCAGGCCTACCTTTCTGGTCCTAGCTGTTGAAAGGAGTCCAACTGCTTCCGGTAACTATTGCAGACGCTGCGGTGTTCATCCAAAGGAAGGGGGGGTTGCAACAAAATGTGGTGAGGCACTGCAGATTGTCGGGAGCTCCTGGCATTTCTGGCATGCTGAATACGAACCAAGTTCTTGTTCGAATGCACATATATTCTCCCATCTCTCCCGAATAATTGTCACAATCACCTGTCTCCTTAGGGTTGGGGTTAAGGTTACGACGTTGCCGCAGCAGTTTTCACCAGATCATATGCATCCATCGACTGCATCGACTGGCGGAGGTACCCCTCACAGGTTGGAGTTCATAGGAAAAAATATCAGAACCGCCGACAGTAGCATCTCTCCATCACCCACAATGTCGCAAAAAACGGGCGGGCAAGTTTCAAAGTCAGGACGTCCAAGGCTGGAGGGTCGCTTCATGCGATGTCTTCTTGATACCGCGATTCTACTGGGATTACCGCACGAGGCGGAGAGATGGCAACCCGCCTGAACCGATTTTCAAAGCCGGATTGCTCCACAACCAAGCTTGTAGATACCAACGTCAAATATGGTGGGTTTGCAAGCATCTCGTCGAGGGCTTTCCGCGGACGTGTGGAGCCCTATCCGTACCCAGTTGGCTGTGGAGCAATCGAGCTTTGAAAGACGGTCTAGGGGGGGGTGCCATCTCTCCGCCACTTCGGTAGGTGTCGGACTCTTGAGACCATCTCGCGGGTAGCTCCAGGCGGGCTTTATCAAGGTGCTTCTGCAACATGGTGTAGTCCCACACGATTCGGCCAAATCGCTGGCGTGGATGGGGGCTCTCAACGGCTCTCGGGGAACGAAACTACGGTATATTGTAGTACGCTAGCTCAACCGTGCAACCCTCCATTTGTAAGATGCTTCTACTCCGTTTCGTCGCTTGTTCCAGCAGCTCCAGTACGTCGCAAGCCACGCGCAGGACTGACACTTTAAATGGTCATATATGCTGGCATTCAAAGCAGGGAGCCACAGGGCAACTGAACTCACACTGCTCCGAGGGTTTGCGCGGTGTTCCTCGCCACATGTGCCGGATCAACGTCGCCGCCGTTTCCCCCGATCTTACTCGGGTTGTTCCATAAACCCATCTGAGAGTTGACGACGCCGCGGGGGTCCCGGACCAGCAGAAGAACGTGCAGGCCCGATGTATCGTAGTCTTGGCCGTTCAATCCGTCGTACAGGCGAATGCTCTTGACAACTACAGCCCTGTAGGGGTGTTGGGGTGGGACGCGGGGGTGCATAGAGGTTTACGTTCAACAACTGGGCGATCAATCCATGGTTGCCAGCGATGTTGTTCGTAGCTGTGTCAATATCTGTTGTGCGTGGCCCATCACCCAGTATAATCTAAAAAGCAGTACCCGCCGTGAGGACTTCAAGCGATGCACAAGTCGAAAACAGGGCGGTTTCTGTCCCTTGTCTCTGCCTCTATCTCTCGCAAGAACATCTCCCCGCCTTCCCAAACCCTTCATGTGCGGAAAGCTTAACCATCACAAAAGCGTCCGCCGGATATTCTCGGTGACACGCACTCCTTGCTCGGCACAGGACACATCGAACGGGAAGCGCTTGTTTTGTCGTATCGCGCGAAACGCCGCCGCGCCCTTTCCTTCACCTGTACTCTCTTGCCACCCCCTACCTACTGCTCTTGCAAGCCTCCATGATCGTCTCGTGTGCAACATGAAGCGCCTCTTGGCGTTTCGCAACCTCCGTGCCACCGTCGCGTGTCGCCCTCGTCGGCTCCTCGACCGCCGGCGAGGAGGCTTCCGCGGCCGCCCGGTCTGCCGAAATCCCGTCCGTGTCTTGCAGGGTGAACTCGCACCGGAGGAGCCTGCAAACGGGCGTGTCAATTTTTCACGGCGCCGGAGAGGCAGGGTTGATGCGTTGGCGGCGCGTTGTTGGCGGACCGATGAAGGTTTCTTGTTCTTTTTGTCTACATTAAAGATGAAAGACATTTTTCGCTCAAAAAACACCGCCGCGTTGCTAGTGGTCTTCCGAACTAAGGCAGCCATGCTGCCGATGCCACGCTTGTGTGTGTGTGTGTGTTTGTATGTGTTCACTTGCAAGCCAGCATGCGGTAAATAAGTTTCATCAGGGGACAATACTGATTCTATGTTGACCTGTATGCCTTCCGACAACCAAACTTCCTCAAAGGGCACGAAGGGAAGTGAAAACGGGGAATACCAAAATCGCAATTTTTTATCTTCCGTTGACCATAATTGCAAAAATAAACTCCGGTGGGGTAGACGACAAGGTAAGACAACTATGTTCCCGGTATTTCAGGCATGTCGGGCAGAGGGTGTCCTTCTTTCGCCTATCGGTCGAGTTGTTGCTGCCATATGTCTATTCCCCGACCACCGCCGTCGGCGTTTTTGACGTGGCGGGCGGTTGCGGCTTAATAGCGGGACAATACAGGCGGCGGGCGGGTCAACACACTTGTGTCGCATCGCAACACGAAATCTGTCTCGCGCCTGCATGTCAAACATCGCAGAGGGGCCATTTTGTTTTCGGCGATCGCGCACGCAAGGTTGGTACGCGACACCGGGCGGGATTGATAGCAAAAAAACGGCATCGAAAATGACAAACAAGAGCGAAAGCAAGAGTGAATAAATGATGAAAATCTTGTTGAAATGACTGACTCCAAGTTCTCACGTCGGCCTAAATTACTGCAGTGCAATGCAACACGCCATCACATACTGTACGTTGGTGCGGATGAACGGCTTTATGTTACCTTCGAACGAGAGCGAAGCATTCCGGCCCGCCTACGCTTGAGGTTTGATGGAGGCCTCCCAAAACCCCATGCCCTCTTTGCCTGCACGGCTCGTAGAAGTACAGGTGGTTCTTGTGGAGGAAAGAGTGTGAGCACGTCAGGGGCGCAGCAGGTTGGGAGGATGTTTGTGTGTGAGTGCACACAGGCAAACACTTCTACCTGTTTTCTACATGCATATTATCTGCACATGAAACCAACGCGATGCCGTTATGCATAACGCTTCCAGCAGTGCCGTGTGCCCAAGCCCTTACTGTGTGGCCAACTTCTAATGCAATCGCATCAGGAACTAACGAAGACATGTCCCATGTGCACCACTGGGATCGTTAGCAATACGCCGCACGATGATAAAACGTGTCGATGGGACACCCGTGTGATTTCGGCATGGACTTCGTTCGACATAGTCACCACAAACAGCCGCGTGTCGGGGAACATGAATCCTCGCAAAAAGAGAAAAACGAGATAATGGTCCCTTTAGGTTACAAGCCCTCAAGACGCACTGAGACCATTTCTGTTCCTTCTGTTCTTCTTTTTGTGTATCTGATCCGGAATACAGCAGTGTGCACTACGCAAAACTGATTCGCACATAGCACGGCGAGCTATGCATACACTAAAATACCTCGTTGTGGCGGAATAATTCCCCCAGCATCGTCGAGCCGGACCTTCCCTGCGCCAAGATTAGGATTCCTTCTGGAGAGGAGGGTTCGCTCTCCACAAGCTCTCGGGCTTTCCAGGTCACGTTCGATATGTCTGCCGGCGGTCTATGGCCGTCTCGGCCGTGAAGCACGTCGTCGCCACTACCGCTGCCGCCGCGCAAGGAAGCATTCTCGCCTGCGGCCACGAGGCGGGTGATGCTCCCCAACAGCGCCGCGAACAGCAGGCAACAAGACCTCATGACCACTGTAGCGCTCGGTCGCCTGTGTCGGCTGCGCCTCGCCTGATGCCCTTGCTTGCCCCAAACCACCAGCCTTTCCTTTCCCGTGGTGGTGGGAGAGGCCTGCTGCGACGTCACCTGACGGGTTTTCGGGCACCAGTTGGTGGTTTCGTGTTTGCCTTCTTGAGCGACGTGGTATACAGTGCCTTTTTCTTTTGGTAGCAGGTGTTTGACAAATGGACCACGTGCCTTCGTAGATACAGAGGGAGGAAGAGACGTAGAGGGAGAGCGGCGCGCGCTTGATTTCAATGGTGCCCTTGAGACACGTATGCACACAGCACTACACTTTTTGTTTTGTCTGTGGTTGTTTGACAATGGATCACGCACCTTCGTAGATACATCGGGGGGAAGAGACCAAGAGACAAGGTAAATTGTTTTTTTTAACGCGGGTCCTTTCTCGATATGCCCACCACTGTGTGAACGCGTGACGCCTACACCATGTTGTTGTTCCAGTCTAGGGTCATAAGAGTCAACCTGGTGCCGTCATCATCACTTGTACACAAAATCACCTTTAGGAAAGAATACCCGGACACAGGGGTGTTTGTGTGCTCACCCTAGCCCTAAACGCACACCACGAAATGCGTTTGGCAACCTCCAGACCATCTCTGTGCTACACCCGACTGTTCTCACGAAAGAGAGGCAGCACGCCGGAAAGACATCCGACGTTGACAACAAACGGCATGAAGAAAAGCGGCAAAGTAACAGCAATGAAATGGCACACGAAGTCCCCCGGTGTATCCGTTCAGGAGGTTACAACGCACAAAACACAGCAACTCTAACGATAGAATGGATACACGCCACACATACCAAATACTCCCCCGTTCTCGTAGCGGCGAACGTGAGTTCGTCTCCCGGGCCCTCTCTGCCCGAAAAAAAGCTGACCACCCCAACACCACTTCACGCGTCTTCTCATCCCGCCGTTTACCCTTTTTCCCTTCCCCATCCCGCCCCCTCCCGGTGTTTGCCATCGGGGTTGGGTTTTCGTCGCTTGGTGATGTGAGAGCCTGGTCCGGTGAGAACCCGGCGTGCTCCGTCCCGGCTTTGTAGGGATGCGAGGTCAATGGTCTAACG